>JAXCLO010000273.1:56631970-56654099 GCA_035583995.1 Arremon aurantiirostris
TCTCCCAATGGGATGCTGTAGTTCTTATCAGCCATGCAGGGACATTCAATAGCTGTTATCAGCAGATGTCCCCTCCCCCTGAGGGAGGAGTGATTGCGAGCACTCAGAGAGAGAGATAAGGCAAACTGCCCACTGACAAAAGACAACTTCCAGACAGATGGTAATAGAATACATCTTGCCTTGCAACCTGGAACAGCCTGGCTCAGCAGCAAGATGTATTTGCAGCTGGCTGGAGAACTGTTAGGAGCTGTGTGTTTTCTGTGGATGTGGTGATGCCTCAAGATGCTTGTTTAAGGCCAGGAACACTTTGTGGTTACAGTCAGAAACAGGTTTATGCTCAAAGGACATGTTGATAAGACAAGTGACTGACTGACAGGTTGACCTCAGGAGGCTCACTCCTGAGATCAGAGTCAGGTTTTGTCAGCAGATAAACCTTTCCTAAACAATCTGTATTTCTTAAACCATCCAAACCATCCTGGATTTGGTCTCTTTCTCTCCTCTAAACCATGCTGAAAACACATTTTATTCCATTTATGTAACTGCCTTTGTGTGCTGCACTGCCATTCTCTGTGCTCACACAGTCACTACACCATTGTGACCAACAAAAGAGCAAAAATCATTTTATTTGGCATTTACTCTGTTTCCTCTGAGAATGAGCCCAAGTTTGGCTTTGTTCAGCTGTGATGCTCTTGAACCCCTGTCCCTGAAGAGAATGTTGCAGCACTAAATACCAGATATCTACCATCAAAAGGAATGTTAAAAAATTCAGGTGTTTTTTATTTTTAATGATCCATTTATCTTTTCAGGCTCGTGAGCAGGCAGTGAGATTGCTGTGATTTGCAGCCACAGGCTGCCCGTTTCCTCCTCTGCTTCCATGGAAACACATGTTGGATGAGGCAGAACCAGGAACAGGCTTAAAGTACATGATTTCCAAACTATTTGCTTTTCCTTGCAAGGAGTCCTTTACCTCCTGTTTTTACAAAACTCTGTGTGAGGAGGAAATGTCTCTAGGGAGAGGCAGCTTTTTGAAGTGTGTGACTGGTGTTGATGCACAGGTTTAAAAGTATAATAATCCCTGAGCATGTGAACATGCTGCTCAGAGGTGAAATGCATGAGACAGAGCAGGGACAGTGCATTTTGGAGCTGGTGTCACTCTGGCTGTGGCATTTAGGATCAGAAGATCTCAACTCTTTGCTTTACTTTCATCTCCTCCCTGGAGAGGTGAAGATTGCACCTTCTTCTGCACTTCAGGACCCCAGAGATACCCAATTTGCACATATAATATCTCCTTGTGTCTCTGGGCAGCCCCTCTCCTCCCTAGTACAAACCTCTCTCCCTTAGAGTGAAAATCAGATTATTTGCAGTTTGATGGTAAAATGAGGGAGGGCTGGGAGAAGGGCAGCAGCTCACACAGAGCTCTGTGTCATAGCTCAGCACAACTCTCTGGTGTGTTCTGTGTGGGGAGCTCATTCAGAAAGAAATTGTAGGAGAAAATGGACCTAAAGAGACAGCCACCAGCTCTTCCTACTTCTCACATGCAGCAGTCTCCTATTAGAAGGGCTCTCACCCTGCAGGGCCACCAGCTTGCTCTGCCACCCAGTGCCAAGCTGGAACCCCACTGCCATGGGAGCCAGATCCTGCTGTGGTGGCTGAGTTTGCAGGATCTGAGACTCACCCCTGGCAAATGCATACCTGGTATCTTCTAGTTGACTCCTATTTATCAGTAAGAGGGAAAAAAAAAGCCATTTAGATGTGGTGACTCTAATGAGGCACTGAGGGAAATGAGTTGCTGAGTGCTGCACTTGCAGGATATCATTCCTGCATGGAAAAGAAATGTATTTTATCTTCCATCACCTGCAAAGCATTCGTATTTTGAAGGCTGCTGGTGTCTGTGGCAACCTAAGCACAAAGCAGGGCAGAAACCTTTTTTACAGAACAAACCCCAGGCCACACCCTTTCAGCAGCAGGAGAGGATGGAAGCCTCATCACAAAGCCCTGTCTCAGGCATCCAGAAGTAAAAGTGAATGTCACTCCATGCTGTCTGATGATTCCACAAGATTCACACTAATCAGAGCCCTTCATTAATTATTTAGCTTCAGGGAAATGTGCCAAAGGGTTTTGACACTTGGGATGTGCAAAGTAATTGCCACGTTTACTTCCCAGCTAATGGGGAGGCCAAAATAAATTGTACCAGGCTGAGTGGTTGTGTGTGTGTGGGCAGGGGCAGGACCTTCCTGCCCTGGCATGTGATTCCATCCATACCTCAGGGCCCACAGAGCTTCCCAATGTCTCAGAGGGCTCAGAGCTGTCCCCCTGTGTGTCAGTGTGAGCTGGACATGTCCCCACGCTCATATCCATCCTCCCCTCACTGCATCATGTCCCCATGTGCCTTCTGCCCACTCCAGGGCTGCTCCAGCCAGCAAGGGGGGTTCTGGTGGGTTTGTTCTGAGTTGCCAGAGCAGGGCTGGACCCTCTGTTGGGAGCAGAGCAGAGCCACATCCTGCACAGGGGGCTCTGCTCCCTCCTGGCTGCCCAACACGTGGTGCCAAACCAGCAGCTCCCCCTGCTCCACAATAAGTAGGTCTCCACTGCAGGTTTGCAACCTGAGAAAAACAAACAAATGCAGAGCAGCGTGGCTATATTTATCTGAAATTTAGAAGCTGTGGTTCACAGGGAACTTTGATCATTTTAAATGTCAGGCAGTCTGGGGGGGAAATGAGGGGGGGAAAAAGGCACAGTTAAAAAGAAAGTGTTTTGGGAAAGGTAAGAGCTGCTGCTGCTGCTTCCAAAACAGAGTTCTTCTCTTCTGGCTCCTGTTATTAACAATCTTAATCTTGAGGGCTAATGTATCTCAGCATTAAGCTGGGGGTACTCAGAGCTTGAGGTTTCCAAACCCCACAGGTGCTGAGGACCAGCTGGACTCAGAGTCCTGCCCAGAATTCAGCAGGAGCTGATCACATCCCCTGCACCTGTGAAAGAGGAGGTTCATCCAAAACAAAATACACCAGTGGAGCTTAAGAGTTGGGGTTCTTTTTTGGTTTGCAAACCAAAATAAGATTGTGGTTTTCTTGAATTTATAATAATTTGAAATTAATGTCATGCCATTATGGTTTATCTCTGATTCATCTGCAAGACATTAATTTTAAGTACCTGGCATTTGAAATTCAAGAACCTCACACGGGACACAAGAGATATTGTGCTTTGGATCCCTGGGTGGATTTATTAAGAATGAACTAACTGATATAATACAATGAGGTATTTGGTGGTACCTGTCTCAGTCAGGGAGTTTCATCAAAGCCCCACGTACTTAAATGTTTGCAAGGAGGGAAACACTTCAGGAAAGCAATTCTGAAATCCCAGCAGACCTTTGGTGAATCTTGCCCAGAACTATTTTACTGTTCTCTTTGGAAATCCCCCATTTCTTCAAAAGCCAAACCTGTTGCAAGGGAATTCACTATTAATGCAGAATATGGAATATGCTTCCTTCCACCTCACACTGCTCGTGTGCAGTGCTCTGGGATACAGCTATTTCTGGATCTCTGCAAATCTGCAGCTACCCTGAAATTCCTGATGCTTCTACCATATCCACATGCTGTGGTTAAATGGGCTTCCAATAAGGAAAACACCTTCCCTTGTTTAGTTTTGTCCAGTGGACTTTCAAGCTACTTATTCATTGATAAATATGGAAAAATAATTCTGTTTTTCATGTATATATTCAAAGGCACCCTATACCTTCTATTTTGCTCACCCTCATCCCAGGACAGAGAGCTGTCAGTCCTTCTGCAGAAGCAATCAGGAAAATGTGGTTTGTGGTGTTTAACAATATTGTCAGGGAAATCTGAATTCCTCAGGCTTTTTCGTTTGGTTCCCTAAATGTGAAATAGTTTTGCTGTGCTATCTTTAATCCTTTAGCCTTGAGAATGGGAAATTAAATTGTCTTTTCTCAGATACTTGATGTCAGCAACCAAATCAGGATTTTCTCATTGTGTGCAGAGGGAATGAGGTTACATGATAGCCAAGTGCTCAGAGATAGGATCTGTTCTTCAGAGAGAAACCCATTTCCACAGATTCATGGGTTCAACTGGGTCCTCCATTTTTTCCTTCTCTTTTTCCTCCTTTTGCATGTGTTTGCATAAGATAACTAGTTTTAGGGATGACTGATCTTAAGTTCCTAATGAGCTGGCTCCAGGGTGTGGATTTTCATGGCATATTCTGCTGATTGGAAGCTTGCTTGACCTTGTTTATGATATCTTCCATAAGATATATACATGTGATCTGCCCTCTTTCCTCTGCCCCATGTGAGGGGATGTGCTGGGGCAGGGCCAGCCCCCCACTACTCAAACCATTTCTGCTTTTCTCTGTTGCTTCATTTCCAACCAATGTCCTAAAATGCCACACAAAATCATTTTCCTTGTTTGTTTCCCCAACAAACACAACTCTGACCACTTTTCAGCCAGCACTTCTGGCACATCATTTCCTGATCTAATTCTTCTAATTGCCCTAGAGGCCTATAATAGCATTTAAAACTCAGAGTGCTGCTTTGCCCTCCACAGCATTTCTGCAGCAGTGCCCACACAGACTCTCAGCAGAACCCTGCCCTGTTCTCTCCTTGTTTTCCCCTTCTCACAGCCTTGCACTGGCACTTCTGCCTTACACATCACTATTTCATGTCCTTCATTGCTCCTTTTGGGTTCTTTTCCTCTCAGGGCTTTAGCTGGTCAGAGTGACTCTGTGATGTGTTAGAAAGTCTCTTTTCCCAGCCCAGCAGTCGAAGGAGAAGTCAGAACTCTTCTGGTCTCATTCTCAAGGTTGTTTATTGTTTCTTATCTATAAAATTCTTTCTCTGGCCTGCCAAGGTCCATTCAGCAGGTCAAACAGAAGCACAATGACACCCTCAGGGCAGTGTTATCTTTTTATACTAAAAACTTTGTGTTTTAGTATTTATATCATTTATTTATTTATATATTTATATATATTATTTCTATAAATATATATTATTTATATATTATTATTTATATATTATTCTATATATAATATATTTTTATTTATATATATTATTAAAATATATTATTTATATAAATTTATATTTATATTTATATTTATATTTATATTTATATTTATATTTATATTTATATTTATATTTATATTATTTACCATAACTTCCCAATACCTATCACCTGTGTTAGACAGTGAGCTTCTACTCCAAACCAATCCAAAAGTGCCACCATCACAGCAGAGGATGGAGGGCAAGAAGAAGAAGGAGAAAGGCTGGACACGCCCAGATTCCTCCATCTTGCCTCCTGAACCCCCATTCTAAAAACCCCAAAAAGTTTATTTTTCACCCTGTGACAAACTGATTATTATTCTACTTAGACTTTCGTGGCTTGCAGATCTTCATATAAGGTTGGTAACTTTTCCCATGGGTCAAAATCAAAGTCACAGGTGTCTTGGGTCTGTGCCAGGGTCTCTGAGCCCCCTGGCAGGGGTGCTGGCAATCCAGGACAGCCAGAGGGATGTCCTGAATTCCCACATTTTCCCCCACTTTGTGCCTCGCAGCACTGCTGGCATTGCTGCAATAAGCAGCCTCACTGCCTCCTCCATCACTTCTGCAAGCACTGCAGGCTGTGTTTGCTCAGGACAGGATCAGCTGCTTCTTCACCTCCCCCTGACCACCCTTTCCTCCATTTCTCTGCAAGCTCAACCAGAATTTCCCCATATTAACATCCAGCTTTGCAGGCTGGGCATGACTGGAGCTGTCCCTTTGCAGGGAGCATCTTGGTGCCCAGGTGTCTCCCATCCGTGGAGCAGGCTGTTGGATCCAGCAGTGTGTCGGTGCTTTGCCTCTGTTTTCCAGGGAAAGCTGGGGTTGCCATGGCAATGGTGTGCCGGCCAGGGCTGCAGTATCCCCGCACCTCCACCAGGAACCAGCCTGCCCTCCCTTCAGGTCAGGGTGGGGGATGTGAAGATGCCCGTGCTGAGATGCTTGAAGCAGCTCTCCAGCATGGTGAGAAGCTCAGGCCCTAATGGGGAGCACCCTAGAATATTATTTTTGGACACATCTGAAGCTGGGGAAAGGGGCTTGATCTACATTAAATTATTCTGCACCTTTTCCCCTGGCCTGGATTGGGCTGGCAGCAGGAGTGCCAGGCGCTGGAGCAGAGGAGCCAGCAGAAATGCTGCAAAGCACAGCTCATTCTCAAGCACCCCTGGCTGCTTATGAGCATCCCAAACTCAATTAAGGGCTTGTGGCACTGCTGCAAATGTGGCCTCAGTCTGCTGAGCCTCTGCTTGCAGGCTGTTGGTTTAATTTGCAGTCACATTTGCAAAATTTGTAGCTGCATTTTGCACTTGGGCAGAGCATCTCAGCCTCTGAATCAGCACCTGGAGCTTCAAAACTTGGGTCTGATCCCAGCAGAGCCAGAGCAAAGGGTGGCCCTGCAAGCTGGGAGCAAAGCTTTGGCATTTTTTTGTGGGAACATCTTTCCTGGGGTGCACCAGAGCTGCCTGAGGTCAGGATTTGGATGTGCAGAGGAGCCAAGGACAAGACAGGACCTCTCCTTGGCGGCTTGCGTGGCGCAGCCTCACTTCCCCAGCTCAGGCACTGGACACCAGACCTTGCTTCAAGAACTTGCTGAAAATGCATCATCATCATCTCTTTGGAGCATGCTTGGCCAAAGAGGAGAGTCCTCTGTGCCCCTTACACAGCACCAGGCAGGATTTCACCATTTCCAGGAGCAGTGCAATCCAAATTCATCTTCACCATCCCGCTTCATCTCCCCTGGTCCAGGAATGGCAGCCAGCAACTCCAGCCTTGCAAGCTGTGCTGCAAAAACGAGCAAGGCTCCTCTGCTGGAGCTGCAGATGTTGTGCTGGGTGCTGCAGAAACCAAGCTCAAAAAAGCAGACCATGCCCCAAATTTAAATAGACCAAGCAGAGCCAGAGACCTCAGAGAGGAGATTCCCAAGGTCACGTAGTAGGGAGCCTGTGGCAGATGTGGGGACAGCAGAGATCTCCTGAGGCTCAGCCACGCTGTGGTCTCAGGGCTCTCTTCTCTTTTGTCTTCCAGTACATTAAGAAGATCAGTTAATGAAATGGAATTAATAATGCCAGCTGCAGCACCAGCAATGCTGTAGGAGAGAAAAGTTTCACAGAACAGGCTTAAAAAACAGAAGGCTTGAAAATGGTAATAAGCTGGAAGCACTTCCTTTGTAATGGGGGAGTGCAGGAGGTCAGGGAGAGTTTTAGGGTCTTTTCAGCTTTACTGATCAAATCTTAAAGGAGGAATGAAGATGCAGCAAGTACCTCCCCCAGAGGAGAGAAACTCATGATTTTAACGTTCCCAGCAACTGAAAAAAGTAGTCCCACTGGAAAGAATCAAAAGACTTTTCTAGGTCAATGGCAGGAATAGAGCCTTTATTTCGATGAACCTCGCAGTTCAAAAATAACATTAAAGAACCAAGAGAAATTATCCACCTCTGAAGAGGCAGGAGTAAATCAAAACTGATTGTTGTGTGTTAGTTGTGCTGCTGCCTGCAGGAATCAGGGAGCTCAGATGGCACCACAGCAGTCCTGGCCATCTCTGGCATGGCTGCTGGAGAAGGTCTGTGCCATGTTCACTGAGGCACATCAGAGGCTCAAAACCCAAAATTGTTTCTTAACAACAAGGTTGAATCTAAGGAGTTCCCCCAAAGGGCTCATTTACCAGGATTCAAAGAAAGAGCATCTCATTCCCAGGGAATAAGCAAGCACAAAGCTTGTCTCACCTGGGTCTTTCACCAACTCATGTGGCTCATGTCAATGGCTTGCTGCTGAAAATCTTATGATAATAAGGTCTTATAATACAGTTATATGCATTTATTATACAATTATAGATGATTATTTTATTGTTATCTGTAGTTATTATATAATCCTCTTGTACAGTCAGGACTCTTGAACTTGGAGAAGGGAAGATCTCAGAGCACCTTCCAGTGCCAAGAGGGGGCTGACAAGAGAGCTGGAGAGGGATTTTGGGCAAGGGCATGGAGGGATAGGAGAAAGGGAATGGCTTTATCTGACAGAAGGCATCTTTAGATCAGATATCAAGAATAAATTCTTCCCTGTGAGGGTGATGAGGCCTAGCACAGGCTGCCCAGGAAAGCTGTGGCTGCCCCATCCCTGAAATGTTCAAGGCCAGGTTGGATGGGGCTCTGAACAACCTGGGATAGTGAAAGATGTCCCTGCCCATGGCAGGAGTTGGGAACTGGATGATCTTTAAGGTCCCTTCTAATTTACACTTCTATGATTAGATATATCCATCTATATCTATATCTATATATAGATATATACATCAATAATCTCAGCCCTTGAGCAAAGATGGGTATGAAGAACAGTTTTGCTGAACAGAAAGTGAAACAGAGGCAGCAGAGCAGAAGCTTAGCACGTCTCAAAATCACACTTCTTGTCCTTGTGAACAATCCAAATATTTTGACTGATGATTTAAAAAAAAAACCTATAAATCCAGACATTTCAAGATTTAAAAAGAAATTGTAGGGAGGCTGGAACATTATGTGACATGCCCGGACATGGGGCTTCTTTTGTTGTGATTGTTCAGCTTCAGACTTTAATTCTGCCAGTTTAAGACCATATTGTCTTTTTTTACCAGCTTATTGATTCCTTTTGTGGTCTGAAAATCTGAGAAAAAAGGTAATTCATCACTGCATTACATCTTCTAAGAGAAAGTAGCAAAGACCTGGGGCAAAAGACAGCAAGGACAGAGCTGTCTATGTGCTTCCTGTACTGTGAGAAGTGATGGACCTGAAACAGCCATCAGCATCTCCCAGCTCATGGCCTTGCCATTTCAGCTGCCTCTGAGCAGCTCTGCAGACCAGAAAATGTGCAAGAATGAGCACAAGACAGTGAAAAGGATGAGAGCAGAGCCAGGATTTGGCCCATCCTTCTGCTATTGACAGCTCCTTCACGAAAATGTAATTGCTGGCTGCCCTTGCTTGGAGTGCTCAGGCAAAAAATTCCCCGTTGCTCTTTAGAGCTTCGAGACATATTAATGCAACTTTTAAAATAGCATCCTCTCTATTTTTGTTGCTAATGCTAAGAACAAATTAGCTTAGAAAAACAACCCAAATGATCTCCCTTAATGCTATTGTTCTCCTAAAGTGCTAAGTGTCAGGATCTTTCAGCACCACGCTGCAGATCTGGCGCTGCCCTCAATGTGTCCCACGGAGCCTTGACGTGGAGTGATGCAGGAAAACGCAGTCAGTCCAAAGTGCCTTCAAAGTCACTGCACTCCAAACAGTGGTTTCAGCTCTGTCTGTGGATTTTTAATCATTAAATCACCTTTGAAACCATCTGAAACCATCTGACTTCCACCCCTGCCCTCCAACAGGGTTGTTAAGGGATGGCCCCAAATTTTAGTTCCTGTGGTAGAACAGTGGGGGCTTCTGAGCTCTTATGGACTGTTATGGTCCATTCAAGGATATTTACCTAAAAAGCCTTAAATGTTGCTAACTCTGACCCTATCAGAGCTCATCACTGGTGCACAGGTGGGCTGGGTCACCGTGGAGGGACCTTTGGAGGGAAAGAAGGTATGCCTGGTGTGCCAGTCCTGCTGCAGGATTCCCTGTGTCCCTGAAAGGAGCACAACCCTGGAGGCCACAGCCCATGGCAGGGTGTCCCTGTCCTCTGCACCTCATTTGGCCATGCAGATGTGGGTGCCCCATGCCTGGAATTGTTAAAGGCCAGATTGGATGGGGCTTTGAGAAACCTTGTCTAGTGGAGGGCATCCCTGCCCATAGGCAGAGTTTGGAACTGGATGAGCTTTAAGGCTCTTTCCAGCCCAAATCATTCAATAATTTTATGATTCTGTGATCCCTGTTGGAGTTGGAGGATGGAAAGAAATGAAGCAGACAGCAATACCCTACGCACGTGTTCACTTGGCCAGTGGTTTCCTGCAATGATCCCATGGGTACCTTTATTTTACCCCACACATCCTGCATGCACAGATCATCATCTCCAGCAGAGCTATGGAGCAGGCAAGTGCTGCTGAGTCCTCCTGGCTTGTGGCTGTGCCATCAACACTGAGCTTCATGTGACTTCACTAACACATCTAAAGATCTGTAATAATTTCAGTAACATCCACAGCAGAAGGAGGCTCCCAATGGACAGTGCTCTGAAGGGAGGCAAATTCCACTTACTGCTTTTCATCCTGCTCCTGCTCATGATCACAGGAAGGCTCTCCTCCAACACTCAGTTTTCCTCCAGCTGATGCCAAGATCTCTGTGCATGTCTCACCCTTTTCAGATCCAGGCAGTGCAATGTTTATTTGTGCCTTCCAGGTTTAGTTCTGTGGCAAAGAAGCAGTTCTTAACCTCAGGATTGATGGCCAAGTGCTCAGTCCCAATTCTTTCTCACTACTTACTGAATGCATAATTCAAAATTTCATTGTGGAAATGCATTTTTTTATCAATGGCCATTTAGTGCTGGATCCACCAGTGCTGATTGGGATTTTGTGCAATTTCTGTAGTCACACACAGAGTTGCTTCTGTCCCCCACCTGCCTCAGGTCCTGGGACAAGTGAGTACTCACTGGAAGCTCTCCTTAGCCCGTGTGCATTTTCTAAGTGTCTTCATCTCACTGTTCCAGTTCAGTTCTGTCTCTAACACAAATGCAGTGTTCTTGTTACTGCTGGTAAAGTGATTGGTTCTGGTGCCTGTGGATTAAAATAGTTCTGGAAGTAGTGTGGGAGAGTCCAATCACATGGGCCAGGTCTGAAGAGACACTTTTCCAAAGAGGAGTAAGAATTTAAACAGGAAGCCTGATGGTGTTGTTCCTTTTTCTAGCCTGGAAGAGGGAATGGAGGTGAGAAAAGCCTGAGGTGAGAATAATTTCTACAAACAATGAAGGCAAGGAGAAATCATTATTGGGATGTTAAATGTACGTGGACCCCACTTCTGTCCGAAGGAAATTTGTCCTTCATACTTGACTGAGAAATTTGGGTTGCAGAGAGACCAAACAGAGATATTTTGCTGTGTTGCTAGTGGCACACACCCAGTAGCCACAAATTTTACCTATGTACCATGTTTGGAGTGTCTCTGGCTATTCCAGGGACAAGGATGCAGAAGTTTTATGTGAATTATGTCTCTGTTTTATACACACTGCTTGTAAATACTTCATATTATGGCTTGGTGCTGGGAACACCATTGTAGAGCTGCAAAATATATCAATAGGAGAATTTCCTGCTCTTGCAAAGGGTCTAAACCAATTGGTCCATGCTTAGAATTCATCTCTTGCCAACCTTTCTTCCTTTTTTTTTTCTCTTGTAACAAAGCAAGGAAGAACATAAAATCCAGGTTTGTAACATTATAGATGGTTTAATCTTACAATATGCAATGGCAGGTGAAGCCAGTTCTGCTCCAAGGATTAAGGATTTCCCTGATAGGGGAATGAAGATGCTGGGTTCAAACCTAAGCAAATGTTTTTGGGGATCTCAGGGATGGTTTATAATAATAAACAATAAACAATATTGTTGTTGTTTATTAAACTCTAATCCCAGCAGAGTTTCCTAGGTAAAGAGTAAGATAACACTATGGTGAATTTCCTTAAATTTTGGCTTTCTTCTATAAGATGAGTTACCTGAAGGAAGGCTAAGTGACCTACTGCTGCCAGTTGGAGGAGATATCTGTTAACTCAGGTATTAAAGACCTTTTATTTTTGGAGCCAAAAGACAAGAAGGGTTCAAACTCTATTTCCCATGCTGATGAATATGTGACCCACTGTGTGTGTGTTGGTGCTTGTTTCCGCATAAAAAAAGCAAAATTCAGTAAAATGCTGCTAAAGTGAAATTATTTTATGAACTGTCATGATCTAATCCAGCCTCAGAGCTGAGAGGTGCCCAGTTCTGCCCAAAATGACTGGACATGGTCTGATATACTGGTCACTCTTCAATGAAATGGGGTGATTTTTTTTGGAGTTTAATATTCCTAGGCACCCCAAAATCTGGAAATGCAAACAGGTTGAGTGGTAAAATATTTTCTTTCCCAGTGTTTGCCAAGTATGACCATTGGATGGTTATGATGTCTCTGCAAGGCTATTCATAAAAGTTTATTGGCGGGGAAACTGAGGCAGGGGCTGTGTCCTGCTAGGGAAGGAGTGGTGGGGCCCGTGTTAAAATTTAGCTATTAGTGGGCCTTTCCCAAATTGTCCTGTATTCCTGCACTCTTACATCTCAAATCCTGATTTATGCAACATTTTGGGCAACGAGAGGAGGCAGCACACCCAGACCTGGCGCACCTGGGAGTCCTCAGCATCCTGGTGTGGCAGGGATTGGCTTGGGGGGTCCACATGGGTCACCCAAGCCTGCAGGGTTTTCCAAAAGAATATAGCAAAATAAGGGCCGCTCTGCAGGGCTTGGATCCTGACCTTGTTTATTTTCCTGCCTGCTCCCCGACCCCACCCAGCTGGGCAGAGGAGAGGGAGGCATGAAAACCTGGAGGGGTTGTGGTGTGAAAGAATAAAAAAAAAAAAGGAAAAAAAAAGAAAAAAATTAAGAAAATACCAGATTCCATCACTGTCAAGAAATTTCTGGAACAAGCCACAACCGTACTGACACACAGGCAACACTGCTCACCCCCACCCTATTTACCCGCACCCAATTTGCTTTTATTTCTTCGCCATCAGGTTGCCTTTAACCATTTCCACGGCTTAGCAGGGCTAAGCCGCCCGAGCTGAAGCTTTTGATTTGAAAAGGGCCCCGCATCCCCTTTTCAAAAGGAGCCTGCTCCCTGGGGCAGCCACATCACACTGCTGATTTGCTGCAGTGGAGACCGCAGCGCGTACAATATGCCCTCCCCCTCCGCCTGTGCTGCTTACAGCATCAGTCCGGAGCCGAGCGGGGAGGCGGCCGCGGTACCCGGCAGCGCACCCATGCTCGGGAATGCCTGACTGCTAACGCAGTGCCTCCGAAACAGCGCGACCGGCAAGCCCCGAGCCCCCCGAGATGCAAGCCAGTGCCGACTCCACCAAGATGGACTGTCTTTGGAGCAACTGGAAATGTCAGGGTATTCTATCTGTTCTGGTGTTGCATGCTAGGGCTGCATGGCAGAGGAGGCAAAGGCAGGATCCATCCATTTTTGCATTGTTCACCTGTGCGGGCCTTTGCATGCTGTTTCTTCTCCTTCCTCCTCCGGGAAGCTTTTCTTTGGGGGTAATTTAAGAAAGAAAGGAAAGATTAAAAGCCCCTATTTCTGATTTCTGTTCTTGGAATGCGTTTCTCCCATCCGCAAGTGTCTCACCCTGAAAGCATCCAGGATACAGGTCCTGCCTTCTTCCCACCTTGCGGCTCATCCCCAGAGCATCCGCCCTTGCCTTAGCGGCGTCATTCCCCATCCCCGGCTCTCTCCATCGGGATGTCTCTGCCATGATTTCCCACCTTTGGGGCTTTATGATTTCCCACCTTTGGGGCTTTAGGGAAGCCGGGTGGCGGTGCTTTGCTGCCCGCTGGGGCTGGGAGGTGGTGGCGTTGGGTTCTCGGGTGCCTCCTGCCCACGGACACACCCAGAGCCTTGTGTCACACAAAGAAAACGCAGCTCCGGCAAGGAGGGCGGCAGAGCCGGGCATGGCCACCCGCTTCCTACTTTGCTCTAGGATTGTTTTTTTTTTTAAAAAAAACACATTAATCTTTTCATTATGCTCCCGAACGCTGGTTTCGGGGGGTGGAATATTGCGGGGATGTCTCGCTGCCGCGGAGGCGAAAGGGAACAATGGCATCTCCCTTTTGGGTTGATTTTTCAGCGTGTTTGGAGCGGGTCGGTGTCTGCGCTGGGTGGGGCTGGCCACCTTCCCGGGTGCCTTGGACCGCTTTTCAGCCATTTTTAGTCGGCTTCACACTTCCCAGCCAGCATCCAGCCTTTGTTTTGATAAAAGACAGTCTCTGTGACGCTGCTCTGGTGGGCAGATTAGAGGCAGAAATGCTCGCGGCTGATCCTGCTGGGCAGGATGGGGCTGCTTCGGGCAGGCTTTGTTTGGATGTATTTTTGTAATTTTGAGGTGCATGTTTACGCTGAAGAGTCAGCTCATGGTGCTGATGCTCACAGCAGGGTCCCTGGGAGAGAGATTACTCCGTGGCATCATCTCATTAAAGGGTCCAGGATGCTCGCAGGCATAGTTTCATAAACGCAGCTCGATGCAACAGAAGCTGAAAAATCTTCCTAAAGTGTTTTTTAGGGAGGGGTGGGGATAGAGAGACTTTTCAGATGCTTGTCTCTAGGAAACTCGATATTTTTGCAATCTCAATTCAGCATTTAATTGTATTTAGGAGCTGAGGGTTTTTTAAGGAAAATGAGTAGCTGGAAAGTAAACAGATGCACCTGTTAAATGCCAGGCTCCAGCAGCTCTGGATTTCCACACCAAAACGAAGGGCAAGGGTTTTCCATGTATTTGTGGGATTTATTAAGCTCAAATGAGAGAATCACCACCAAACTTCAGGGTCTTTTCATCTGAGCTTTGCAGATGAACTTCCTCGTAGGGTGGGGTTTGGGTATAGGTTTTTCTTCAAAAATGCTCAGTATTTTGCTGATTCTTATAAAAGCATTGACTTGCTGAGTCAGATTGCTGAACCACCTGTTTTTTAGAACCAAACTATTTTCCTTCTCATGAGGAAAAAAAAAATCATAAATTAAAAAAGAGGAATAATGAAGGGCATGCTGCTCTTGTTTAATTAATAATAATAGTGGGGGTTCTCTCCTTCAGTGCTTTCCTTTTTGAAAGTGGGGTAGATTTGGTGAAAATTGAATGATACAACATGTCCCATGCTGATTTGAAAAAAAATCCCAGGTCAGAAAAATCAACGCAGTTAAAATAAATCACTTGCCTCACTTCCACAGCATTTGCATTTTTCTTTTTCTTTTCCTTGGGTGGTGCTTTATGATTCCAAAATGATCCTGCAGAAAACATGAAGTAGCCATAGAATATTATTTCTGTCATCCAAATTCTTTGATCAGTCCCAGATAAAATAGAGGAAATTTAAAATTCAGGAGAATGAAGACTAAAGATGATCCATTGATTCCTTTAATATCTATTATTCATGTTGTCTCTGTCTCAACCTGGAATATCAGTTCTGTGCAAATCTGGAGTTGTATAATTTTGCCAGCTTGATTGTCAATGGAATTCTGGTTCCTCCCTGAAAAGTCTGGAATGTGTCTGTGAGTGTAACAGATGCAGAGAGAAACCTCAGTAAATACAGAGCATATTTTTATGGAAATTATGGAGATTCGACAATGAGGTTAACAAAAGTTTTGATTACTCAACAACCAAGCCTGCAACTAGCTGTATCATTGGATTGATCCTATAGTAGTCATAATTGATGTAAAATTGGGTGGGGATTGTGAGAGGCTGCAGAGATTCTTGGTGAGGCTTTGATTTTGCCCCACTCAGTCAAGTGAATTTCCCTTGCAGTCAATCAACTGCTGCTGCTGCACACATTTAGAAATATTGGTTTTTACCTGCCCATCCTGCAGGTACAGCAGGATTAGAGCAAAGGTAGATCATCAGCAGCCCTTGGGTGAGCAGGACAGTAATTCAGCCCTGCTGGGCACCTGCTTCATTCAGAATATTAACATGGGTGGCTCTGGGGAGCTGCAGCGCCTTCCACGCCCCAGTCATCTCCGCGCTGGAAGGTGATGCATTCGAAGCAGGCTGGGATGGAGCCATGCATAATGCATGAGTGTGAGGAGAAATGTCCCTGCCGGGGCGTGCTGGTGGCTGTGGGCCTTGGAGGAACAGCCCATAGCCTGTGCCAGCTGTGTGTGTGACACAGGAGTGTGACAGAGTGTGCAGCTCCCCACCGGGAGCTGCTGGGCGAGGGCAGCCTCCAGCTGCAGGGGAAGGACAGGTCCCTGTGCCTTCCCCAGGGGCTCAGCTCAGCAGGACACAGGTGGCTTTGGGGAATTGCACGTTTGCACCCTGCCAGAGACATTCTCTGGATTAGGAAGGACATAAAACCATAGAACATCCTGAGTTGGGAGGGACTCACAAGGTTTGTCAAAGTCCAGCTTCTGCCCAGGACACCCCAAAAATCCCACCCTGTGCCTGAGAGCATTGTCCAAATTCTCCTTGAGCTCTGTCAGGTGTGGTGCTGTGACCACTGCCCTGGGGAGCCTGTTCAGTGCCCAAACACCCTCTGGGTGAAGAACCTTCTCTGATATCCAACCTAAACCTCCTGTGGCACAGCTCCAGCCATTCCCTCGGGTCCTGTCACTGGGCACCACAGAGAAGAGATGTGGAGATCAGTGCCCAGGTTTTCACCCAGCTTGGAGGAGTTGTTTGGTGTCAGTACAATGGTCCTCATGAATATTCCCTTTTCCACTCTTCTACGTACCAGCTCTTGGCTGGTCGTGTCAGACTTGCTCCTGCAGCTTCAACCTTCTGCAAGACTTATTAAAAAAGAAAAATGAAAACATCCAGAGACACAGGCCCATGAAGTGTTCGTAGAAATTATCCTAAATATTACCCCCATTATAATTATAACTTAATGTGGGAAAGCACTGCAGAATTCATCAAATCCATCTAGTTGACATGGCTCTGCTGGGACTGCAATTATTGATTATCATTCCTTGGCAGCTGTTTTCAGAGAGGCAGCTTCCTTACTTGATTGATACATCCATTGGTTTCCAAAGGATGATGGGAAGCTGCAGCAACTGCTCATGGCAATGTTCCTTACTTTAAGACTGATAAAGAATTTCAATGACAATAATACAGTTGCATGCGCTTAATCTGTAATCTTATTGACAGTTGTGAAGTCTGCCTAATTACAGCTTTATAATGAGAATAAAACTTCAGCCATTTGGTACTTTGAGTGCTTTACTGGAAATATTGTGGGCTGATCTCTCAGCTGGGATCCATTTGATAAAGATCTGCCCCAGTATTTTGTTCCTGTGTTTGGTCTTGGTAGGGCTAAAACCCTGGTACCAACTCAACACCTGCTGTAACCAATTTAGCTCACAGTTTCATAAAACTACACCAACTTGTGGGGAGTTTATTTCCTAATTTCACAGATGGTTTCCTGTGAAGTTTGAAGAAAATTTATCAAGATTGTTTACAACTTTCAGATTTGCTGCCTTTTTTTTTTTTCGGTCGCTGATGCAGAAATTGTATCAATTCTTCTTCCAGCACAGTCCTGTTGATGGCAAAAGGAATCAGTGAGAAAATGTGCTCTGCACACCTGCTGAGCCAGGACAGAATCACAGAATGGTTTGGGATGGAAGGGACTTAAAGACCACCCAGTTCCAACCTCCCTTCCATGGCCAGGGACACCTCCCACCAGACCAGGTTGCTCAGAGGCGTGTCTTTTAAGACCTGATGGACAACATTCTTTCATAGCCAGAACAAGGTGAAAATTCCCCCAAAGTAAGAGTATATTGAGGTATTCCCTGAGGATTAATTTAAACTCCATTAAGGGGATAATGGGGGGCAATAGCTGAAGGCAGTATTGGAGGGCTGCTTTGTTTTCATTTTTTTAGGTCCCTGGGAAGTGAGTTCTGGTGAGGCTTTTATGATATCAGCAGGGGTACTTTCTCCAAATCATATTTAATTGTAAGTAACATAGGTCTGAACCACTCATTTTGAAAATCCGCAGATTTTTGAGTATTTGGGTAGAGTCTAAGAGAGGGCCCAGGTCTATTCCTTTGGTCCAGGAGCATCTCAGGAGAATCTTCACATTTCCATAGCATTGTGTGCCCTCAGAGCCTGCATCAAGGACTCTGCTTGGTCTCCTTGGTTTCTGCTCAGTTAAGGTGAGAGCCATAACATCCTCCTGAGAAACTGCCCAAGGCAGGCAGTGATACAGTTTGATGAGCAGGAGTTGTGTGTTTCTCCTGCTGCTGTGCTCAATCCCAGTCTTAAAGCATCTCTCACATGAAAATAACAACAGCATAATCGTTAATAGCAGCAGCAATCACATAATAATTAATAATTAATGATAATAAATGCTACAGCAGACTCATGTGTGTTGTGGTTGTAGGGTTGATTTCTTGCTGACAATCCTCTTTTACTGCCAGTCCTCTCCTGTCTACCCAAGCCTGCTCTGGTGCCTCACATGAGGCAATTCATCAATATTTTTTTGCTCACATCTTGAGCTTGCAGATGTTGTAGGAAATAACATGGAGGGCATCAAGGTTTTCCTTTTCCCTGATCCTATTCTTGTTCCAGGTCTCCTCCCATCAGACTCTGGGGACTAAGAAGGTCTGAACTTTCAAGTTAAACCTTGAACAGGTGGATGGTAAAGTTATAAAGCTGAACTGAGGACAGGAAGTTAATGGTCAGAGTGTGTACAAGAGGTAGAGGCATGGAGAGATTCCTCAAGGCTGGAGATGGAGGATCAGGAGCTATGCCTCATGAAACAGCACAGATACCCTCTCTTGGCTCTGCTGCTCATCCCAGCAGTCTCCTGAAGGCAGCAGACTGCTCATTAAACCATGTATCCATCTGTATTACGTTAGAATCAAATCTGTTGTGGGGAGGGGAGCAATGTCCACATTGGATCCTTCATTGAAGAGGAAAGGCTGGTCCTGCAGCCTGTGACAAAACCTGCAAGCTGGGCTTGCTTTGTGTGCAAACAGTATTTATTTCTACTCAAAACCTACACTATTGTCTCATCTGTTGTCAAATGCTTTTGTGACATCACTATAAACAAGGTTGTTCCCCTTAAATTGTGTTTCTTGGTTTTTTTCACTCCCAGAAGGTCTGATAAATGCCTTATGAAGTCATTTATATTCATGAAGTTGCAGTATTACACTGTGTATGGAAGTAAATGCTGTGTACAGAGAGGTTTTTCTCACTTTTTTTAAAAACTAATATTACATAGGGAGTGAAGCAGTACAGCCATTGATTTTTACCTCCTAAGGAGGCCTCGTGGTACCTCCATGGTGGGAAGGGCAGCTTGATCATTTCCAAAGGTGTTAGTAGTGTACTACAGAGAGTACACCCTTTTATATAATCATCAAGGCCCATGGGCTTCATTGAAGGCTGGGTACCAGGGGTTTGCTCACACATTTTTATAATAATTTCCATGGAAATGCTGCTTTTTGCACGATCATTTTTCACACAGTTGCTGCAGTAGAGGAAAAACTTGCATAGTCAGAAGAGGAGAACAGAGATTTTCAGAGGAGAAGCTCTGGGAGATTTGAATTGTCCAGTTTCTGCTTGGTTGATCATTAATTTTCATTCTAAAATGCTTTCTTTGAGACATGAAGTGGAAAGATTCCCATTTTTCCTACAAAAGTATGTTTGGGAAACATAACCACGCAGGAGGACATTTTAGCTACAGGTTGGTTTGGATCCTCTATTCTCCCTCTGGGATCTCTGCTCAGGAGCTGGGCCTGCAGCTGCCTCACACCACGAGGTTCTGGGGACCACAAAAACCCCCAAGGCCCAGACCTTGTATTTCCAGATCCTAACAAGAATGGATTCAGGAGCATTTTTAATCAGTCTACCTTGGACTGTCCTTTCCAGCCCCCACATCTGTCCTTTCCAGCACCCCACAGCTTTTCTGCTGCAGGCCATGGTGAGAGCTGTGAGAGCTTTTGGGCACTAGGGAGCCATTCCTTGCAGGCACAAACACTGCCTGCTGCTGCTGTTTCTTATATTTGTGAGATTCATTTCAGCTTGCCCCACAAACATGGTTTTTTGCCAGCTGTCCATATTAACAGGTGGTTTCTTTTACCATAGAGTTCACCTTTGCTAGCATGTGGCCCCGAGTGCAGGATCCCATTCGTTTAGCCAGATGAGGTTCTGCCAGAAATGTGGCTTTGAATCAGTGTTTTGGCACCCTTGAAAAATCTTGCAATTAGAAGACCACTTGAGTAACATTTTGTGAGTTCTGGTGTGAGTTAAAAACCACAAGCAGGCAATACTTGCAGACAAACAGCTCATCAGACACACTTCTCCCAAAAAATTCTTCAAAGGCAGCGGCAGTGACCTGCAGTGCTGCTGTCTTAAAGATGGCTGGTAAGTCTGCCTTAATAAATGCAAATAGTTTTGAGTCTGAGGCAGTTCTGGCAAAACCCAGAGTCCTTTTATACCTCCACAAATGACTCAGACTTCTGGTGAGTTGTACTGTTAAGAGTGCAAAGTGAGTGATGTTGAATCCCTCCTTCCAGGAGGCTAAAGGGAGATCATGGAAAGCTACAGCAGAACAGCTTCTGCATGCTAATGGGCATGGGGCCGGATTTTACAGTAGTGGTTTTCCAAACAGAAGGAGCCTGACCCTCAAGCGAAGCCAAGGCTGATTTCAATGCCCAAACCCCTTTTACAAACTGGGTGGTTTGAAGTTTTGGCTCTTGGAAGTGGATCTTGCTTAGCCAAACAGACTGAGGCCCTGTCCAACTGCATGCACAGCACACATCACAGCCTCACGTGGCACCAGCCTCTGCCTCATGAATATTCAGCGTGCATTGCTCAGAATTGTGCCATTGTGGTGGGGTTGGGCAGCACCATGCACACACACACACCCCTGCCCAGTAAAACACCCAGCGCTTGCAGGACCCTGCGCCACACCAGACCTTTGATTCCTTCCCTTCTGATTGACCAAAGCACACAGTTGTTTTGTGGTTAATTTGTGCTGGGAGGTATCCTCTGTCCTTTAGCTGGCCTGGGGAATGCTGCAGCCACCTTGGAGCTGGGCTGGAGGCTGTCTGAGCCTGGCTGAGTGTGGGGCTGGCGCGTGCTGGCGAGTGGCCCTGCAGAGGAGGGTTGGTGTGTGAGAGCTGCAGCTCCAGCTCCTCTCCTGGCCTGTCATCCTCATTCCCACTGCGTCCCCATGTGCTGGGGAGGCTGCTCTGAGCCTGGATGGTTGTCTCTTCACTATGCCAAGGAAGGGGAACAGGCAGATGCCCTTCAAGCAAAGCTCAGGCACTGGTTGTACTTAGTGACCTGTTGAAAGACACTGAACCCATGGGGTCAGAGAGTGTTTGGGAGGAGTTGTTTGGTATCTTAACCAGTTTTACATGAATATAGGGTGAGTTAAAACTCAAAGCAGACATATTATTGTGGTGGACTGTGGGGATTTGTGAAGGAATTTCAAATGAGTTAGAGACAAGACTCTGAATTGCTTTTGATGATGCCATTTATTTTTCTTATCTTCTGCACAGGCAGGAATGGTGAGCTCAGCTCACATCTTCTCTGCGTGGTTCAGAAGGTCACAAGACTTCTCGTTACACGAGCTTTTAAGGATTTATTAACCAATAAAACACTGCCAACAAGGGTATTTATGGTTTTGACCCAATCCTTAAATATTTCATCTTACGGACTCATGTTACAGTGCAAGCTTTCTAAGCCAATCATGTTATGACACACAAACCTACAGCACTGTACTTTAAAACTCTATTTTTTCCTCTACTTAGCTTAATATGTCTCTGCTTTAAACTATAAATCCACATTCTCAATTGTGACACCTAAGCTTGGTAGCCTTTTCCAAGGTCTCAGATAAAATCCTGTGTTTAATTCTAAGCTTTGGCTTACAGGCCCAAAGTTCTAAGGATTCCCTGCATTTCAGATTCCAACAGTGGACAACCTCATCTTTAATTTTAATTCCTGTTTAGAATAAAAAAGAAGAGGTGTGAGGAAGGTTGGTGCAAGTCTGGGTTCACCTGATGGTCAGTGAGAAAATTTCTCGTTCATTTGCCCCTTGGTCTTACAGCACCAGACACTGATGAGACCAGGTACTTTGGCTCTGATGTAAATGGTTACAGGAGAAAATGGCACTCTGAGGAAGCCAGGCAAAGGATCCCAGCTGGGGCATTCTGCACCCAGAGCTCCTCTCCCTGCTTTCCTTGTTTAGGCAAGGAAATGTAGGAGAAAGATGTGTTTAACCACTATCTCAGCAAGGAAGCATTTCTTTACCAAGAGGGTGGTCAAACTCTGGAATTGGCTTCTAGAGAGAAGGTCAGTGCCCCAAACCTGTAAATGTTTCAGAGGCATTTGGAAAGTGCTCTCAAAAACATGCTTTAGCTTTTGGTTAGCCCTGAATTGGTCAGGCTGTTAGAGTAGGTGATGGATGTAAGTGCCTCTCAACTGAAATATTCTATTCTATTCTATTCTATTCTATTCTATTCTATTCTATTCTATTCTATTCTATTCTATTCTA
>JAXCLO010000273.1:56654199-56665793 GCA_035583995.1 Arremon aurantiirostris
TTCTATTCTATTCTATTCTATTCTATTCCATTCCATTCCATTCCATTCCATTCCATTCCATTCCATTCCATTCCATTAATTTAAAAAGCCTTTGAAGTGACTGAAGCTGCAACTGAAAGAGAAAACATGGCTCTGACAAGTGTAGCTCAGGTGTTTTTAGCAGCATCTAAATTCTAGGGGAGCTGATACAGCTCAAATCCCTGAGGCCTGTCCAGCCAAAGTCTTCCCAAGTCTCCACTGATTTCTAGTTCTGGATGCTCCTTCTTCCCTTTCCCTGCCCAAGGAGCTTTGAGGTTCATCTCCCTCCTGTATCACCTTTTGCAAAGAGGTTTGGCTCAGCCCCTTCTCCATAAGGGAGAGGAGGAGGAATGCCTACAGGAACATCAAATCCCACCCAAACAGCTGGACAGGGCAGCAGGGCTGAAGCTCTCTGTCCCTTCAAGGGAGATGAGGAGAAGGCAGATGTTCTTCCTGCCCTTGGAAGTCCTGACAGAGCTGGCAGGCTGTGGGTGAGGGGAACGTGCTCCCAGGATGGAGCTGGGCACTGGGAGAGCCATGTGAAAATCACTGAACTCATATCTCCCTTTTCTGTGCTGAGATTTTCCAACTAGCAGTTGGCGCTTCTTTTTTCCATGCACATGGGAATATTTGCCTCAGGTCTAAAAGACACAGGATCCCTCTCTCCCGGGTCTCCTTTGGCTGCAGAAAGAGGCCAGATGCTTTTTCATCTCCTCCCTCTCACATGCTCTTGTTCCCAGAACTGTGTCACTTGGCCTCCGTCCATCTCGCTCTGATCCTTTCCTTACCTGGTACAGCTGAGTAAATATCCCAGTCATTCCATGGCAGGAACAGATGGCTTTCAGGATATACACACACCTGGGCAAGCCTGTCTTGAGTAACTCAGCATCTTCCCTTGTGAGGAGAATGAGAAAATGCAGTTTGGCATTTCTCTGCATGAGAATGCAGCCGACTGGCAGCCTGCAGGAGTATGAGTTTGAAGATCATCAGAAGGAAAAGGCTTATTTCGTCATTTTGTATCTTATAATTAATTGGGATTGACTCAGGGAGCTCTGTTGGAGTTCAGTTTGTATTTTTTGGCTCAGTTCTCATTTGTTTGCCTCTCCACTGCCTGTGTCCCAGGGAATGTTTTCCCCTGGCACGTGTCCTTTTTCTGCCATCAGCAGATGATGTACCATGTACACCAGCTCACCTGTGCAATTTATTGTTAAGGTTTTGTGTGATAGACAACTTAAGTACCTCAAAGGCAGATTTACATAAATTTTCAGTACTCTGACAGAGTAATTTTTGAGCACGAAAAATATCAGGCTGTGAATAATCACAGAATCTTAGAATGGGTTGGGTTGGAAGAAACCTTAAAAATCATCTCATCCCACCACTCCTGCCATGGGCAGGGACACCTTCCACTTGTTCCATGCCCCATCCAGCCTGGTCTTGAACATTTCCAGAGATGGGGCAGCCACAGCTTCTGTGGGCACCCTGTGCCAGGACCTCAGCACCCTCAAAGAAAATAAAACACCTCCTGTCCAAATGCTCACTGGGGACAGCGCCCAGTTGTTGAGCTGCACGATTTTGAAGTGCCTTTACTGAAAAAGAATAGGAAAAATGGCCAAAATTGCACTCTTGTGTTCTGGATGCCATTTTGTTCTGCATGGTTTGCAAGGATGGAGTTGCATGCTCCATCACCTCATCACTGTGAGCAATCTGTGAAGCTCCAGCTGTGTCCTGCAATACAGCTGTGTCTGCTGCTAAACCTCCTCATCCAGGTGCTCTGACAATGCTAGAGGTGCATTTTTGAGCGTTCCAAACTCCCTGCCCCAGGGTTTCTGCAGAAGCAGGCACGGGCACACATCTGTAAAAGACTGGTCCCTGTTTTGTGGAGTCAGCACCCAGGATCCCAAAACAGGCACCAAGGTCCCTTGTCCTGTGGCTTCCATGCAGCCCATAGGATCCAGACACATGTGCTGATGACCACAGGTCCAGTGCTGAACACTTAAAAATAGTAAAATGTTCATTTATAGAGTGTGTTGATGGAGAATATAATTGGATGTGAATGGTGCATGAAGAGAGGAGAGTTCAGTAATACAACAGCAATTTTTGATTTCAAGCCCATCACTGTAAAGCAAGGCTAATACATGTAATAGTAATGAGTAATAGAACTCATTGACTCAAGGCAAACACTGTGATGACTCACAATTTTTGGAGATTTGATTTGATTATAAGGACTAAGAGGCTGGATTAATTTTGTTTCTTTTAGTATCAGTGACTGGTTTTTTTTCCTGACAGATTGCAGTTTTCCTGAATTTACTCTTTGTTCAGAATGATTTGACAAGTGGCATCTCTCAAATCTGTTTGGCTGGTGCTGTGTTCAAGCTGTTCTTGAGGACTTGTGCAGTGTGTGAAATTAAAGTTGTTTTGTTTAGGTTGTCATGAGCACGTTCTCTGGCTGGATGAAGAGTCCTCTCAGAAACAGGTTGTGGGTGTAAACAGATTAAATTCACCTTTGTGGACTGGATATTCCACAATCCTTTCATAAAATTTTGCTATTTTAGTGCCTGGCTCCGATACTGAAATTTTTTGCTGGAGAGGTTGAAATAAAATACACAAAGTGGGTGGAAAACACTGTGAAAGTTAACTGCTTTACAAATATAAAAATGCACTAGTTGAAAATGGTCATATGCACTTGTTTTCTTCTAGCCAGCACCTCCCATGGACAGGGGAAGTTATATAACAAGCAGAAAGCTGTTTTTTTTTTTAATTTCTAATTCTGAGGTTGGATTGAGTTGCAAGAAAGATTATTCTGTATTTGAAAGCCTTATCTGAAAAATAGTTTCCTACTCATGGAACTATTAAGCAGTGGTAAAACCAGGAGTCTTTTCCTTTCTCAAAACTTATGAAATAACAAAATTAAATTGTCAAAACTTTGAATAGGAAAATGGTTTATTGTGGCTAGCCCCAAACTTCCGCGTTCATTTATCAACAACCAAAACTGGAAAACGCTTTGATCAAGCATTTGGCATTTGAACTTGTTAAAAACAAAAACAAATTTTAAAAAATGGAATTTTCAGACTGAGTAAATGCAAGGTAGGTTGAAATCTTCCATTCAGCCCTAGCAACAGCACAAAGCACTTGCAACCAGCTTGCACTTGCCTGGCTGCTGCAAGAGACCCACCCACCGTGCTGCGGTTGGAGATACTCATCCATCTTATCTAACCCAGGCACAGGCACATGCAAAACAAAGATTTCAAGTAGGTCATCGGTTGTAATTTCCTCAGCCTGTGGCTCCAGTCCCTTTGCTGCTCCTGCTGAGGAGCTCCTGCTGGTGCTGCTGTGAGCAGAGACATCGCTGGTCCCTGAGGGTCACACAGGGCCCGTAGTGGCCACTGCCGCTGCCTTTGCAGGTCCTGCCTGTTGTATTTGCTGGGAAATGCCCCAAAAAAGGCAGGAATGATGCATCCGACTCCATGTTCTCAGAAGGCTAATTTATTACTTCATAATACTGTATTATATTAAAGAGTACTATATTATACTAAAGAATACAGAAAGGATACTTATTAAAATGCTAAAAAGATAATAATGAAAAGTTGTGACTCTCTCCAGAGTCGTGACACAGCTTGGCCCTGATTGGCCAATGAGTAAAAAACAACTCACAGCAGAACCCAATGAAACAATCACCTGTGGGTAAACAATCTCCAAACACATTCCACACAGGAGAAGCAAAAGAGATAAGAATTGTTTTCCTTTTCTCTGAGGCTTCTCAGCTTCCCAGGAGAAAAAATCCCGGGCGAAGGGATTTTTTCAGAGTGTGTGAACCAGAATCCAATGAAACAATCACCTGTGGGTAAACAATCTCCAAACACATTCCACACGAGCAAAGCAGAGGAGAAGCAAATGAGATACGAGTTGTTTTCCTTTTCTCTGAGGCTTCTCAGCTTCCCAGGAGAAAAAATCCTGGGATGAAGGGATTTTTTCAGAGAATGTGAACCACCTGCCTTTAACAATTTATTCTTCTCCCCCCAGCTATCGACCTGTTGTACTGGCGCGATATCAAGCAGACGGGGATCGTGTTTGGCAGCCTGCTGTTGCTGCTCTTCTCCCTGACCCAGTTCAGCGTCGTCAGCGTCGTGGCCTACCTGGCCCTGGCCGGCCTCTCGGCCACCATCAGCTTCAGAATCTACAAATCCGTCCTACAGGCCGTGCAGAAGACGGACGAGGGCCACCCCTTCAAGTGAGTGGCTTTGTGCTTGTTGGGAAGGATGAAAGTTTGACAAGATATATATGCTTAGCAGAAAGATTTTTGAATGTAGAATCTGAAGAAGGAATAGAAATGAACTTTTGATATACAGGAAAAGAATTGCTGAGCCAGTTTTACTGGATAACCAAGGAGGCAAAGAGTATGTTGGATAGAAGGGGTTTTTGTGGCTTAGAGCAAAGGATAAACCCACCTCAAGTGAGTGGCTTTGGGGTTGTTGGGAAGGATGAAAGTTTGACAAGGAAGTCTCACAGATATGTGTGCTTAGCAGAAAAATTTTTGAATGCAGAATCTGAAGAAGGAATAGAAATAAAAGCAAGTTTTGATATAGAAGAAAAGAATTGAGCCAGTCTTACTGGATAACCAAGGAGGCAAAGGGTGTGTTTGTTAGAAGGGTTTTTATGACTTAGAGCAAAGGATAAACCCACCCCAAACAAGATGATTTTACCAAGCAGAAAAATAGCACAGGCAAACAAGTCAGCAAATGTTGCATGTAGAAAAAGGTCTCAGAATTTTCCACTGCAAGAAAACTAAAAAACAACTTCTAGTTTCAACTGTAATGTACTAACTTTTAGTGATTGGAGAATAATAACATCAATATGGTAATTATAGTAGTTATGATAGGCTGTAGATAAAAGTTAAGGTATAGATTGGTTCTACTGCATTAAGATGCTCAGCAAAGAAAAGTCTATAATGCATTGTAATCAAAAGCAAAGGATCTCCAGGCCTGCCTGCAGCTGGAGCTGACAGCTGTAGGCACAGGCTCTGTCACCCACCACCCTGGACTGCTGTAACTCTTGGATGGAATAAACTGCATTTTGAAGAGCTGCCTGGAGTCCCACATCTCTCATTTAGGCTCTTACAGTGGTGATGCCCAAGTGCTGCTTGTTGTGCCAGAAGAAATTCTCTTCTTGCTCATAAAGCAGGAAATAATGACATTTTCACAGCGTCGCAAAAATTGTAAGGTTCTGTCGGCTTAGATCCTGGAGGGAGAAAGAAAAACAAAACACCACAAAAATGTTCATCCTCTAGGACATGGGATTTTTTTCTCAAAAAAATATGGGAAATTTTAAGCAGCGAAAAGGAGTTTCTTTAGAGCTGGTGATAATACAGCATGGCTGCAAGAGAAAAGAGCATTGTTTCTGGACACAATCTTTTGGGCACAGAAGGCAACTATCTATATCTTTTCTCCAGCAGCCTGATATCTAAGTGATGATGGCAGTTCCAATGCACTCCCCACTCTCCACAGGGTCTGGGGGGTTTGCTCCACAAGAACAGTGATCCTTTTTCCTCTGCTGTGCCCACCAGCTGGTAAACCAGGTCATGGAACTGGTGTGGTTTACAGACACACACACACACACAAAAAAAGAATCTTTTTGGGGTGCTGCTCCTCCTGTTTCACTTAGGCCAGTTCTGAGCAGTGACTCAGGATGGGGAGCATAGCTCAGAGAGCAGCACAGAAATTTGTGGGGAAAACTCCAAGGTCAGATTTGTATCCCCATTTGGGTGAGAAAAAGAGAGAAATCCCATCAATACCAGGTTCTGTGTGGGAAGAGGGTGAGGCTGGAGGTGAACAGCCCCAGCTCAGCATCACCTAGAGAGGAGTGAGGAGATGTGCTCGTGGCCCTGGGCCTGCAGGGAGGGGAGCTCATTGCTCCAGCACAAAGAAATGAGCTCTGGGAAGGAGGGAATAATGGGGTGGATGGGTTTGAGTGTGAACAGCAGGGGAAATTTCCTTGGTTTGTAACGGGACCTGTGTTTCTGGCAGAGCCTACTTGGAGATGGAGATGAATCTTTCACAGGACCAGATCCAGAAATACACAGATTGTCTCCAGCTATACGTCAACAGCACAGTCAAAGAGCTGAGGAGACTCTTTCTTGTTCAGGACCTTGTGGATTCTTTAAAAGTAAGATTGCTTTAAATATTTTTAACCCCTCTCTAGAGGATAAATCTGCATTTCAAAGCGCTGCTTCCCGTGTTGACAGGGTTGTCATGAAACCTAGTTTTGTGTAGCTCCAAATATGAAAGTTGCTCTGCTTTTTGATTTAAAAAGCACTTTAGAAGTTTGGTATTTGAATGTATTGATAGGCAATACAGGATGTAAAAATTTGCAGAACCAGCTTAGCTCCACCTCAGTTCTAGAGGCATCCCAGCAATTTGCTTTCTCTTGCTTAATTATAAAATAATGGTCCCCTCTGTTAATCTGGATTTCATCTGGTGGCATTACCTGCTATGGAAGAAGATCTTCTTTTACTCCCTGCTGAAATAACTATTGATTTTTAGCCTTACACTCAAGCAGGTGTCCTTTAGAGCAAAGAGAAGATCATTAAGAGAGCAGACATAGGTTAGGCTCCTAAATTAGTAAAGAATTTTAGGAAAATGTACCCATCTTTCAGCCTCAAGTGTTATCAGTCCCTGGGATTACCACTTCAGGGCTCTGTTTAATCTGTTTGGGGTTAGACATCTGCCCTGACATCGTAAAAATTGGATGCAGAAATCTGCATATGCCATTCTCAATGCACAGTTCTAAATAGATGCAATTTAAGCCCTAAATAGACATGAAAGCTGAGCTAAGAGGGTGAGAAGCAGAACAGAGAATGGGGTTAATACACCTAGAAAAACTACCTCGTTCCTAATGTGCCTTAACCACTCTCTCCCACATTAAAAAAGGCTAATGTGCTGTTATATTAGCTATTTAAGCAAACTTTTCTTCTTAGTCCGGCACTGGAGGTGATGTAATGATCCATCTTTAATTTAGTTTGCAGTACTAATGTGGCTGCTGACTTATGTGGGAGCCCTCTTCAATGGCCTGACTCTTCTGATAATGGGTAAAAATCAACATTTCTTTTAAAAATCTATTTTTAACTTGAACTCCCTCCAGATTTCATCTTAGACAAAACAGCCTATCCCCGGCCTGCCTTCCCCTCAGTTAAACCACCAACATTTATTTCCTTTCCCCGTAAATATTAATTGTTCTGTTATGCTGTCCCTCCTGCTAGAGCTACTTTGCAGTTTATGGTTTTGTGCAGCTCGCAGTCCCAGAGCAGTGGGGAATTCCATATTTGGGAGGCTTGAGCAAAGTGCATTTTTAATACAACATTCCCTGGTGGATCAGCTGACCAAGTGGCACCATAATGTGTTTGCCACCAAAGTAGGTCTCTCCTCTGGGGGAATCTGATCTGCAGAACATAACACTGTGCTCCTTTTCTCCTCAGCTGTGGTGTCTATGTTTACTCTCCCCGTTGTATATGACAAGTACCAGGTAGGTCTGTCTGCAGGGTGCATTTGGGGTGCCTCTGCCTGGTTGTTGCCTCCTTGACTTGGTCTCCTCTTGCTCTTTGCAGGCACAGATTGATCAATACTTGGGGCTGGTGCGGACCCACATAAACACGGTGGTGGCAAAGTGAGTTTAGCAGCCAGCTCTGTGAGGTTGTGGTGCCCTCGGGGGTGGCTGGGAAATGGGTGGCCCTGGGGACACTGTGTCCTGTCAGTGGTGTCCTCCCAGGAGGCTGAGATGCCTGGAGGAACCCTCCCAGCTGAGTGCAGACCAAGGCACTCCGTCCTTCTGTCCCCTTCCCTGCCGTTTGGGGGGATTGTGGGCAGAGCAGCTCAGTCACAGACTGGTGTCCACACTGGTACCTGGCCAGGACAGACAGGAAGGAATGAGTTCATTCCCTTCCCCACTGACCACTCCAAGCCTGGCTTTTTGCATGAGCTGATAGCATTAATGATCAAAGTGGGAATTAGGACACCACCCTGTCTCAGAAAGCAAATACCTGGAAGCACCATGATCTTCAGTGTTTCAAATCCCCATGACACAGGGTGATATTTTGAAATTTTGTTCTCAAAATTCCATTTTTTGACTCTATTCCTGGCTTTCTACAGGCAATAGACCATGGAGAAATAATGCTGGGGGGAGAATATCACTGAGCATATCCCTAGATTACGTGAACCAACAAAAACCAGGCCTGTAAGAACACCTGATGGGCATCACTTCTGTTTCTCATGGCACTTTAATGCACCTGTTGAGACAACACACTGAACATGGACTAGAGATTAACTCTGCCTAAGAGTCCAAGTGGGGAACCACTGGAATGGAATAACTGCCTCACCATATAATCCTTTTTCTTTTTCTTCTTTATTTTTTAGGATTCAAGCTAAAATCCCAGGTGCTAAGAGAAAGGCAGAGTAAATCAGACATCAAGAATTCATCGACTACAGTAGTGCATAATGGGGAAATCTGGAGTGAAAACAGCTCTGTTCTTACACTTTACTGCAAATTTATCATTCTTTTTTTTTCTTGACACCGTAATCTTAGAAACATAAAACTCAGAAGCAGTGCTTTTCCCCTGCTGCTTCTGCACTTAGAATATTTGCAATCACTTGTGTCAAGCACTAAAGTATAGTAAAGAGAAAAGTGTACTAGATGTGGTTTTTTGTGTTGCTTATAAAGTGCATGATGGTGAGAGCCTAAATAATATTGACCTCTTTATTTAATTTTTTTTTTTAGTGTTTTTCCTTCTTCTATTGGCATTGCTTCTATAACTTTTAATGTTACATGTGGCTAGGGGCTTTCCTGCTTAGCGCACTTGATGCAATAGTTAAAATTGCTTCTACGTCACTGGGTTGCTGGTTGGATTCATCTTTATTAACTATATAGAATTGTAGACTGATGTTTTAGTGTTTTCCAGCACAAATAAAATAAACAGTAATCAGTACTTATGGTAATCAGTTTTGTATAACTCAAAAAAAAGAAAAAAAGAAAAAAAGAAAACAAAACCCAGTACTTTTGTCGTAAAGGATTGACAGGCTGATTTACATGTATGGTAACTGGAAAGTTCCAGCATGTTCAATTTATTACAATTTGTATTACATTCTCTGTAGTTCCTAATGGACTTAATTATGGACTCTGAATATTTGCACTTATGTACTTGATACCGAATGCAGAAATAAATGTTACTAAATGTAAAAAGTTCTCTTTCTTGTCACTGCTGGGGTTACCTTGACATTTGGGAGCTGGGCACACCCTGTGCAAAAAAGGAGCATTTTCCCTCTTTCTCTTTGCTCTGGACATCTGCACACACTTTGCCCTTACATCATGGTGCAGTCCAATGAGTAGTACCTAACTAAGAGTAAGTAGCTCATCTAATATTTTTACATCTTGATGACCTTCCTTGGAATCAAAGGAAGAACTCTGCCCACACTCTGTTTGTTTTTGGTGGTGGTGTAGCAAATATCAGGTACATGAACCAGGGTCTCTTCCTCCATTTGCTCACTGTGCACACCACAAGCAGCACAGTGTGGATGTGTCAGCACTGCACAAAGGGCTCTTCAATTTCCTTACCACCAACTCTTGTCTTACCCAAAACTGTTCTCTGAAATCTGCTTTAGACAGAATCAATGTCAAATCCAGAGGCTGGAAGCTGAAATAATCATTTCCTCTAGTACAAAAGTGAAGTTTTTTAAAAATTGGAATTTGGTGTTTGAGAACCATCAGAGGAGAGAAACAGCTGTTGAAAATTATCCAAAATGCTTCAAAACAAGCAATTGGATAAGTGCTTGATTTGCCCATTTGTGGAACACACCTGTGGAATTTTTTTTTTCGTATTAAAATGTGAACATCAAAATCTCTTCAGCCAAATTGCTGGTTTTCTCTTTTTCAGTCACAAAAGGTTTTATGAAGAATCTATTTTTATACAAAGAACTAGATTTTTAAACACTTATCCCAGCTTTGGAAATTTGAAGTCTTTCCTTAGACTCATTAATTCACCTTTGTCTCAGTTCCACATGGCCACAGTGACACCTGTCCAAGGCCAGGCTGCAGTTCTGTTTGTATCTAAATGTAAAACCCAAGTGCACATAAGGAGTTGTTAGAAACATTGATATGGCTGTGGGCTAGTTAATTCTTGTGACAAGTCTCAAATACCCTTATTTTCATTTAAGCTTTATATCTAAATTTTAAAATGCTAGGTTGGATTTTAAATGTCATCGGCAGCTAGATGGGAACATTTTTTCCTCAATGAGAAACTGAATGTCTTAAAGGAACATATATTGCTTTTGATCAAGTGGAGTATTTAGCAGGTGCAGTTTGCAGCCAGGAGTTAAAATTCATCAGGGATCCCCATTTTTATCTGCCTTGGAGTTCCTGTGTATCTGAGGAAGGGAGTTCAGACCATATAAAGCATCCTTGAGGATAAATATTCACCACCAGAATTCTTATTACTTACAAGACGAGTGCATGGGCCCAACACGTTGATTTTGAAAATGAGCCCATTTAATGTCCCCCTGGTCCCATAAATGTGTTTTTCCCTCACATCCCCAGTGCAGTAATATCCAAGACTGGCCTTTTGCAATACTGAACCCTAAGCACAATTTAAAAGCTACATCTTCTTCATATTTGGAAATAAAGCAAAATGAACCTTCTGGAAGAGTACAACTGTTCTCAAGAGCCTAAACCAAGAGAGACCAAGATTCCCATTCTTGTCTCAGCATCACCCTCTCTCAAACCCCAATCCCAGCCCTCAATCACCCTGACTGTACCCCTGCACACACACCTCTCAAAACCACATCCTTTTCTCACATCCCACCTTGCCAAGCAAACTCCCCAACATCCTCAGAGCTGCTCTGACTTTCCATATATTTGGCAGTAAGAGCCTGCAAGAGCATCTGGGGTGGCTTGACTTGGTGGGTGGGACCAGCTGGGAATCCCACACTGGAATGTGGGAGAAGCAGAGGGTTTTAGGCAGGATTTGAATTGCTGATGCTGCTCGTGGCCACCATCCCCTTACTGGGATCACAGCAGCACTTTCTGTGCTACCTTTGGACATGGAAGCTTGGAGAAAGCCAAGCTCTGCTAATTCCTGGTCCTGCTACACACCTTGCAATAACAGAGTCCCTGGGCATATGGGGATGGAAGGTTTGTGGCACCCTCAGTGTCCCTGTAAGTCTCACTCACAGAGCAGCACCTTGTGGAGGGGTTGGACATCCATATTTTTTGGTTTTAAAACAAGTTTGGGGAGAAGTAACCAACACTGAGCTGTACTTGTTAAAATATTTTGGTGTGATTAGAGTAGATGGCTGAAGACAGCAGAATAACCCGTTCATGAGCTGTGCTCTGATATACACAGGCTGTGAAGCCCTTTGGCTTCTGATCTCCATTTGCAAAGTAAAAAGCAGCAGAGGGAAAGCTTGACTAGTAAAAGCAGCAAACTTGTGGGTGTTTCTAGGCAGGTGAAACCTGGGAAGTTGCTGTGGTGGTTTGACCAGGAAGAAGTGGGAATTCTGGGATGCTGTGGTCAAACCAATGTGTGCTCTGATTTTTAT
>JAXCLO010000273.1:56673572-56689805 GCA_035583995.1 Arremon aurantiirostris
CTGGGGCCTGGGAACACCGAGAGTTTGCACCCTGTGGCCTAGCGGGGCCTACTCTGGGCAGCAGCTGCCCCAGCGCCAGAGGCACTGAGAACAGAGTGACCACCCCCAAGAGAGACTTTCTGAATTTGTCATCCTTTTCAGAGCGGTGAAAGAGTGGTGTCATCTTGTACTGTTCATTCTGTGTGCTGGGGGGTGCTGTGCCTGTTAAATAAACAGGTTCTTTCCACTTCTCTCTGAGGAATCCTTCCCAAATCGGTTGGGGCTGTGTGGGTTTTCTTTCTGGAGGGGCCCCATTTGGAGATTCTCTCCCAAATTTTCCCTAAACCAGGACACTTGCAAACACCATGAGGAGGGATGGCAAGAGGGGATCAGGTCCTGTGCAGGTGCCTGACGCAGAGATCATTTAACACCTGGCTGTCCTTGGCACAGCTCAATTTCCAAGGCAATTTCTCAGGGTGCTGGAGGTGAAGGATGGCCCCAGCTTTGCTGATGGTGCCTTGCTGAGCCATAAATTGATGCTGATTTGGAGTGGAAAAGGTCTCCAGGAGCAGCCTGGCAAGGTGGCAGCAGCTGTAAATAATGATGGAGAGAAAGGGGCCAGCTCCTACCAAGCTGATTGTCTGCAGATGAAAGATGCAGCACTTTTTATTAGACTTTTTTAGATAATTGAAAAGAGGTGAGGCTGTCCTGCTGGTTCTTTGTTTCTTCTGTTTTCTTTGTTCCCTGCCTGTTTCTCACAGAAATGATCAGCAGTGCCTCCTGATATTCCCACATACAATCACTACTCCATCATCAGTTCTGAACTGAGGATATTTGTACTTATACCCCCCTGTGATGACTGTAAAACACAGATGGCTGCATTTAAACACATCCATGGGAAAGCCCCAAAATGCAGCTCAACTGCAATGTGCAGGCTTGGAAGATAAAGTGTGTAAGGTTTATTACTGATATTTTTTAAACTTTTGTGTTTTGAAAGTTTGGGATGCCAGCATAGTCTCCAAGGCCAGAAATTAGTTATTTTAACTGCTAGAGGTATTTTATGCACTGTGTTTTGTGAAATGACCTTTTCCTGGTTTTGTGCATGTTTTCTCATGGTGAGCATATTTGGAGCCAAGGATTAATAGGGAAAACGGATCTTATTTTAACTTATTATTTTAATTTTTTTTAGTTTGTTTAAAGATCTGCCTAAGAAAACATAGTTATCCCATAATGTTACCTCCATGGCTGCAGTGGCCATGGACTGTCTTTTCCTGTTTTCTGGGGTGATGTAAAAGACATAAAATCCAAAGGGAAGAGTCACAGCAAGTGTTTGGTGGGGAAGGGCCATGTGAAGGCCATGTGTTTCTAGATGAGGGAGCTGCCATGGTCATTAATGCATTTCCTCCTTGTCTTTTTGGTTTTACTCTCACATATGGGGCCATCTGGTTCCTCTGTGGGACTCCCAAGACTTTTTGGCAAGCACATACATGAAGATGTCTGGGGTTTTTCCTCTTTGAGCCTTTCTACTACATCTTATTTCTGGAAACCCTGCTCAAAAAAAAACCCCAAAAAACAAAAAAACAGAAAAAACAACAGAGAGGTGCAGTCTCTACCTGTCACACAAACCTGGCTGTCAGCCGTGTTGGTGTTGTAGGGCAGCTTTGGGAAATCCTTTTACACTGACAAGTCTGGTGGCACATTAAGTGTCTGTAGCTTGCACTGTGGTTCAGCGGCAGGTGGTGAGAGACAGATGCTCCTTGTCCCCTCGGCCTCTCAAGTGATCAGGTGGCCTGAGATCTGAAGGCAGAAGGAAATTTAAAATATGCTCAGAACACAAATTCATTCTTTTCAGGTCTTGAGAGGTTAGAAGCTCTTGAACTGTCTTGAATATTAATTTTTTTTTCCCTGTGCCATATCAGACAAGAAACTGGTTAGGGAGCTGTTGGATTTTCTTGGAAGATAAATGTGACCTATTGAATGCTATTTATCATGATGACTGCTGTAAGAAATACAGCCTGCTGTCAGGGTACCTGGATGGATTACAGGCATGCAAAACTGGAACAATTCAGCAATCAGCAGCTCGGTGTGAAGGCCTTCCTGAAAGAGATGAAGTAATGGCTAAAACCAGAATAAATTTGTTTCAGAAGGCAAGATTAATCATCATGCAGGAGAAGGATTGCTTCAAGTGCAAGCAAGGAAATTGCACTATGAGTAATAAAGTTGCCCAGAGAAAAAAGCACCAAATAAACTAAGTACCAGGAGACACATTTCAAACAGGTTTTATCTGTCTCTAAAATGCCCCTCTTGGAGATGTAGGGGCAGACATGGCTGAGCAATCTCCAGGGATGGATTCCACACTGCCTCTGGTTATCACTCCAAATTGTCCAATTTCACAACGTTCAAAACTTCCCATCCTTGTCAAATCTGTTCAAGTGTAATGGAAAGTTATTCCTGTCTAACAAAACTGGTTTCTTATAAATAGTGAGGATTTGGCACAGCTTGTGCTTTATAACATGTACAGCACAAAATATTCACTCTGCAGGCCTCAGCTGTCAGAATAAGGACTTGGATGGGATGGGGGCCTGAGCTGCCCTGTTGCCTTTGGGATGAGTTTCAGGGCAATTTGGTTTGAAATGCTGCACATTTATGATGTCCCTCAAAGAGCTTTTAACCAGGAGGTCAAAAAAGGCACTCACAGATCAGACAGATGGCTGGGGGTGACATGAGCTCATTCATGAGCTGTAGGATGGCCTGGAAACATTTCACCAGTAACTGTCCATGATCTCAGCACTCTCTGCCCTCCTGGCCACTGCCAGGCTGCTCTCCATCCCATGCCCAAGGGAGCCAGGGGGCTGAGGAGGGATTTCAAGTGGGACAAAGCTCTGCTGTGTCCATGGCAGTGCTTCCAGGGAACAGGGAAGGGATGGAGTCAAAATCCCTGCATGGATTTTGGATGTGGCACTCAGGGACATAGGTTAGTCGTGGCTTTGGCACTGCTGGGGGAGCTGCTGGACTTGATGATCTTAAAGGTCTTTTCTGACCTAGATAATTCCATGGTTTTTGGGAATATAGTGAGCTGATGCTGTTTTGAAACCAAAAGTTTGTGCCTGTGGCAATGAGAGAGTCCAGGAGGGTTGAGGAGGGATTTCAAAGCTGTTACTCTGCTGTGTCCATGGCAGTGATGCCAGTGAAGAGGGAAAGGACAGAGTCAAAATCCCTGCAGGGATTTAAAAGCCATGGGGATGTGGCACTCAGGGACATGGGAGAGTGGTGGCCTTGGCAGTGCTGGAAAAGTGCTGGACTTGTTGATCTTAAAGATATTTTCCAACCTAGATAATTCCATGTTTTTTGGGAACATGGTGTGCAAGCAGTGCTCTGCTGAGCTGGTGCTGTTCTGAAAGCAGAAGTTTGTGCCTGTGGCAATGAGAGAGTCCCGGAGGGATGGAAAAGGGCCAGCTGACTTTTTTTTTTTTTTTTTTTTATATCACCTTAATTTTTAAGCCTCTTTTAAAAGGCCTAAGGGTTTGATTAGGAGAAAAACTTCAGCAGTGAAGAAGTTGGGATAAAAGGCTGGCTGGATTTTGGAGGAGCATGTAGGAAAAAATGGCAAGACTTTCCAGAGGAATCTTTCCCCTTAATAAAACCCCTATATTTGAGAAAGCTTTACTTCACTAATGCCAGTTTGTGGCTGGCATTTATTTTTGGTTTAGAAACAGGCGTTAGAAGGAAATTGAAAATATCTAAATGCCTCGTTTCAAATTTTCTTTTTTTTTTTTTTTCTGAATGAGATGTTTAATCTAGGCAACAGATACTTAGAAAACGCAAGTGAAAGAGATGTTTTTGTGCCTTTCAGTGCCTGGAAGAGGCCTCCAGAATCCTGCAGAGGGGCTGCGTGCAAGGGCCTGGAGGGTCAGCACCAGGGGCAGAGGCTTCCCACTGACAGAAGGCAGCACTTGAGTTAGATTTTATCATCTACCTTAATTTATGCACAATATGCCTTAAATTTTCTGTTGTTTCTGGGGAAAAGAATTCACATCTCTATTGATCTGAAGTGGCAAAAAAATTGTGACTTCAGACTGCTATTGTTAGAAAGAATTGCCTGGAATTGCTACAAACTGGTGAAGATGGGGCACATTCTGCCCTTCCAGAACACCCCCTCTGCTGTTTCCTGCATATGTGGACATGTTTTCCAGCATTTTTCCTGCTGATATTTCACAGCAGATGCCATTCCAGTGGCTGGTGATCATGAGGGATAAAGATGGGCAGGTAAGGCTGAGGCAGGAGCTTCTCCTGGCCTCTGTTCCCACCAGATAAAGACCCCATGGTCATGGGGCAGAGCTGCTGGTTTTCCAACAAGTTGGTGGATAAAATTAAAACCAGAGCTCTCAGCTGGCTGACTGACTCATCTTCACAACAAATTCACTCATTCATGGATTACAAATTTTCTCTTTCCCTCTCCTATAAGGATTTAGGCTCTGTTACAAAATCAGGATATAAAAAAATTTCACGCCACTCTAACAGGTGCAATAATATTTTGGATGAATTCAAATCCCTGCAGATATTATTCCAGCTCAAGCTAAATTAAAATTTACAACACAAAGAGTAGCTTCTGGACTAATGTAAATCTCACTTCAGGCTTTGACAAATCCAGATTAGTATTTTTGGTAGGAAAAAGAAATAATGAAGGCATGACTGCCTGGAAAAATTCTAAAGATTAGCTACACCCTGCTTAAGGGAAATTATTTTGATCCACAGCACTTAATTCAGTTTAATAACCTCTGTAAACTTCTCTGAATGACTATTTTAAAATATTAACTCAGCAGAATTGGAGTTGGAAGGATTTTGTCACTGAAAATTTCACCAGTTCCTGTGGACTTCAAACACTGCTTGTGCATCTGCCTCTTCTGTGCACCAGGAGGAGGAGTGTGAAAGATGCTGACCTACTTTAGAACAAGAGAAAACAGCTTTAGCAAATAATTAAAAAAAAATCCTTCTTTTTCTGTGTAATCCTGCAGAACAATAGAGCAATATTTGACACTCAGAAACCATACATTCTAATTTCATTGTGTTTTTCATTTAGGAAAACACTTGGAAAATGAAGGCTCTGCATTCAGTGGGGAAATTGTGCAGTGTCTTGAAGGTACTAATGCTGCTATTAAGAAATTGGTACAGGAAATTTAATATTTAGTCTCCAACATATGGGAATAAATTACTTGGTAACCATGGAATTAATCTTTCACGGTTGTACTATTAGAAGTGTTCTCTTGTGTGAATTAAGAGAGAGAGAGAAAGGCATTTTGGGGTGAAGGGGGGGTGCTTGCCTGCACTTTGCTTCCTGCAGAGGTTTGGCTGTCACAGAACAAACCAATGTGACAAGGTAAGATGGCAGAGCTGATTCAGGCCTTGGCTCACCTGGAGGGGTTTTAATGGGAGAGCAGAAAATGTCATTTGTACATTATGGGGGTTGGGGAAATTTTGTGTGTGCCTACACTTCTGTCAAAGTAAAAAGAGTAAGGGTCTTGTGGTCAGTGAAGTAAATTGTGACTCAGGGCTGAAGATCTCCTCTCAAATCTGTTGTGATATCAGTGTTTGGTTTTGGGCGCGTGTATGGGGTTAGCAGGGTGACCCCATGGTCTGGGAAGAATGATGCATCTGACTCCATTGATTCAGAAAGCTAATTAATTACTTTATTATACTATATTATTCTATACTATATTACACTACATCTGAACTGAAACTGAACAAGCACTCAAATCTCCTGACTGTCTCCAGACTGACCATCAGGACACAGCTTGCAGAGATTGGTCAAGAAAACAAAAACACTCACACCAGAATCCAATTACCAAATCCCTTCAGGTAAATAATCTTCCAACACATTCCACATGTCCATAAAAACAACAGGAGCAACAAATGAGATAAGAATTGTTTTCCCTCTGTGCTTCTCCAGGAGAAAATCTGAGAAAGAGAATAGTCTCTCTCTGTTCAGAGGGTGTGAATCCCACACATGTGCAAGCTCTGACTCTACCCTGACCAAGCAGGAGCACCATGAAAACCACATGGAGGCAAAGGTCTGCTTGGGTAGAGCTTTTTACATCATAAAGAGCTTAGCACTGTCAGTGCAAGGGAGGGAAACACTGCTCCCCTGTTTCAGGGCTGCTGTGAGGATGCACACAGTGGTTTCTGCAGGGGCACAGAGTTCAGCAGGAGGGGGGTTTGCCCTGGGTGCAGAGCTGTGCCATTCACATTCTCTGAACAGAGAGAGACATCATTTTCTCTCCCAGGATTTTTCCTCGAGAAGAAGAGAAAACGCTTCTTATCTCCACTTGCTGCTCCCATTGTTTTTGTACATGTGGAATGTGTTACGGAGATTGTTTACCTGAAGTGATTTGTCAATTGGATTCTGCTGAGGATTGCTTTGTTTCCTTGGCCTATTAGGTCCAAGTTGTGTCCTGACTGTCGCTGACAGTCACTGGTTTTTCTTTAGTATCTTTTGGATAATGTAGTACAGTATCTCTTTAGTACAGTTGTAATATAGTATTAATATGATACAGTATAATTTTAATAAAGTAATTGTTCAGCATTCTGAATCAATGGAGTCAGATGCCAATCATTCCCTGTGTCAGGGGCTCTCTGCATTGGATACAAAGTGATTTTTTATTAAATTATTAATCTTTATTTGAAACTTTTGCATAGATTCATAGAATACCTTGAGTTGAAAGGGAACTACAAGGATCATCGAGTCCAGCTCCTGGCCCTGCACAGGGCATCCCCAAAAATTCCACCATGGGCTTGAGGGTACTGTCCAAACACCTCTTGAACAGTGACTGCTTGATAATAAAAGAGCTGGCAGAATTATGAGCTGGAGATGGCTGCTCACAGGTAACTGCTGTAAGACCTCTGAAGCCCATAAAAGCCAGAATGGCTTCAAACAGAAGGTGTTTTAAAAGCATTTCCATAATGTGTTTACCTATGCAGGTGTAAAACTCCTAAAGCTTCCCTTTCTCCTTCAGTAGGTCTCTAAATCACCTGTTTCAGGCCAGCTCTGCATTATTCTATCAGGTGAGTGTTTTATGCAAGGCGCTGGAACCATAAAGCTGCTTTCTTTTTCACCACTTTGGCTAATTGAGGATGTAACTCACAGGGAAATTAAAACCTCTTACACATTTATTTTACACCTCTAAATATTTCACCTTGCCAAGGAAAAGAGAGTAATTTATATGCATTCATGCAAAGCTGGCTCTGCAGACAGCAAATTTCAACAATATCATTTCTTTCCATGGTGTCTCAGCAGGTGATTGTGACTTCCAGAAAAACTGAAGAAGATTGAATTGGATTTATGCATAAGTTGTGATGCCTTAAAGACAATCTTGTTCCAACTCTCCTGCCATGGGCAGGGATACCTTCCACCATCCCAGGTTGCTCCAAGCTGGCTTGGAACACTGCCAGGGATGGAGCAGCCACAGCTTCTCTGGGAAACCTGTTGAGCAAGGTGAGCAAGCAGAATGATTTACCTAAACATGGAAAATATCCAGGATCAAATAATTTTTTAAAAAATCGTAAGGAGAAAGTTCTTTTTCATCAGTTGTGTTACTTCATTATCACTTCTGGGTTAATTGTCAGAAAGAAATTTGAAGGCATACACGTGAATGTCTAGAAGGGACTATAAATAGCAGCAATCCTTGCTTCAGAATGCAGAATTTTCCAGGAGAGATTGTTGCAGGGAAGACAGGTAGTCTTGACTTAACCAGCCCTGAAAAAAAACACCCACCAAAAAATACCCCAACAAGAGAATTGAATTGTATATGCATTTCGACAATTCAAAGTATTCTATAAAATAAATCTTGCTGGTAAAAATTATTAATAGTAAGAAGAATTAATAAGTTATTAATGGAAGAAGATGGGTGTTTGCTGATGTGTGGCATTGTGAGGGTAAATCTCTCACATAAGAGTCTAAATGAGAGGCATCTTTAATGGAGATCCTGCACAAGTACTAGAGGAATGACTGGAGAACTGCAGCATTTCCTCTGATCCCAGCTCTGTGCTGCAAATTGCCTCTGTGTGAGGTAGGGATAATGATACTTAATCAGATGTCACTTTGCTTCTGGGTGGGGTTCACCTGCCCAAATATTTGTCACCTGTCCCTTTTGGACAGCCAAGACAAAGAGACATTTTCAGACATCCTGGAAGAGATGTTTAAAGCAAGTCAGATGAATCAAAGAATTATTTATGTTGGAAAAGATCTCCAAGATCATCAACTCCAACCACTCTGCCAGCACTGCCAAGACCACCACTAACCCATGTCCCCAAGTGTCACATTCACACATTTCTGAAATCCCTCCAGGGATTGGATGGTGACCCCACCACTGTCCTGGGCAGCTGTGCCAGTGCTTGACAAACCCTCCAGTGAATAGATTTTTCTCCAATACCCAATCCAAACCTCCCCTGGCACAACTTGAGGCCATTTCCTCTTGTCCTGTGTGTTGTTCCCTGAAGCAGAGCCTGACCTGCACCAGCCCCACCCTGCTGTGTGGGAGCTGCAGAAATTGAGAAATTTCCCTCTGAGCCTCTTCTTCTCCAGGCTGGAGCTGGAGCTCATCACGAGCTGGAAGTTCCTCTTTCTCTCCTTGGCTATGACAGGAGGCTAAAATTTCAGCTCCAATTTAGAAATCCACATGAAAAAAGGTTTGAGCTCTGTTTCTCTTTCTTTCCCTCGAGTATGGCTTGACTTGTAGGGTGCCCAAGGCATTTTGTGCTGCCACCTTTCTCTTTGCCCTGTGGTCACAAAACAAATCATTCAGGGAGCTGATAGAGGTGAAAATTAGGGTTTCCTTTTCTTGGGAGAAGCAAGGGAGCTTCAGTTCTTTATCCAGCTAACCACGAGGCTGCATGATTGTTAGTGGAGGCACAGGAGGAGGGATGCCCTGGCAGGGTGGCCACAGAGAGCAGGAATGGCTTTTTATGGATACTACCAAGTTAGATCAGCTTTAAATTCATCAAGAAACAGGAACCAGGCCTTTTCTTTATTTCTCTTTTTTCTTTCTCCCCCCCTCCAAGCTGTGATTGATGTTTGTTGTTTATGTTTTATAGCCAGTTCCCTGACTCACCTCTCTCTGCCCACAGCATGTGTCTGCTTTGCAGCCAGAAGGTTGTTTGTATTTTTGCTCCCATCCTGCACTCCCTAAGTGGGTTTTTTTGTAGGAATGGATGTACCCTGGTGTGTCTCTTATCTCTGAAACTGAAGAGATGCTGTAGCACAACACCCCTGCACAGAGGAGCTTCATCCACCATCCCTCCATGCTCTTCCCTTTCACACAGCAATGTCTCTTCTGGGAGAAAAATACTGAATTTCAAACCAGCTGATCCCACTCCTTATCCTGGGCTGCCAGAGCTCATTGTGCAGAAGATTTTTTTTGGGAGGAAAGGAGTAATTTTTATCAGTTCACTATATGTCTAGTGAGTTTCTTAGATGAACAGCATGAAAAATATCAGTTGTTGTGTGAGAACACAGCAGGCTTCTTCTCACTGATAAATGCAGATGACTCAGGGAAGAAGTGCTGGGACTAAACTACTGGAGTAAATGCAAATTATGTGATTTCTGGGATGTTAGAATCACAGCTATCCTGTACCAGCTGACAGCATCAAGAGTAGAGACCTGAAGATTATAAATAAATCCCTTAATGTATTATTTTATATATCTAAATAGCTTTTTATACCTAAGAGGCTTCCACATGTTTTGCATGTATTTTTTAGCCCTTGTTAGTGCTGCACATGAGTCCAGTGCTGCTCAGACACATCAGCTGCAGCTTGCTGTGCTGATGGAACTGAATTCCTGTGTGAAAGGCAAAGAAACCCTTTGGAAGGAGAGAATGCTGCGCCATGGCATGCGTGGAAAATTGCACTGAGATTATTGAGAATAGAAATATTTTCAAAATATGGCGAGCAGTGCTTGGCCCTCACCCCTGCAGCTCACTGATGATGTTCCTAAGCAACTGTCTGCTGCAACAGGTGTTTAAAATCTTTTTTTTTCTGGAACAGCAGAGCCTGCCTGCTGCTGCCTGCCTTCTACAGCCCTTGGGAGCTCGCTGAGGGAAATCTGGAGGTTTAACAATTAATGTTAAGGAACTGCTGCAGACAAAAATCATAGAACAGAATCATTAAGGATGGAAAAACCCTCTAAGATCATGGGGTCCAGCCATTTGTCCACCACTGCTAAGCCCATCATTAAAGTATAGCCCTAAATGCCATGTCTACATATTTTTTAAACCCCTCCAGTGATGGTGACTGCAGCATTTCCCTGGGCAGCCTGTGCCTGGCCACCCTTTCAGTGACAACATTTTTCCTAATATCCAATCTGACCCTTCCCTGGTGTCACTGTCCTATTTTCTGGAAAAATCCCTTGCCCAGGACTTCTCTCCTGGGAAGCTGAGAAGCCTCAGAGAAAAAGGAAAACAGTAATAATTTCATTTGCTTCTCCTGTGTTTTGCTGCTTTGGAATGTGGGTGGAGATTGTTTATCCAACACGTGTTGTTTGATTGGTTTCATGTGACTTGTTTTTACTTAATGACCAATCACAGTTCAGCTGTGTCAAGACTCTGGAGGGAGTCATGGATTTTTCATTATTGTCTTGTTAAGCCTTCTGTTTGTATCCTTTCTCTATTCTTTAGTATAGTTTTAATATAGTATTCTTTAATATAATATCATATCATAAAATAATAAATTAGCCTTCTAAGAACATGGCATCAGATTCATCATTTCCTTCCTACCATGGGGCACCCTGAAAGTACCACACCCTGGCACAACTTGAGGCTGTTCCCTCATCAAAAATCTGTTTTCAGCTAAAAAAAATAAGACAGAAGAATTCTGAATCAGTAATTGTGCTAAAGATCCATCTTCTTCTTCAAGAGTTGCTCCAACAGAGACTTGGGAGATATTTGTTTTCTCCCTGCCAGATTTCATGTCACTGTCACCTTCTGCCACGCTGCTAGAGCTGTTCAAAAATAAATCACAATGCCCCTTCTTTGGGGAAGCCTCTTCCTGCTTTCTTTGTTCTTCCAGTGCTTGCAAGCAGCCCTTCCATTTTTAATGAAACGGGTGAGAAACAACTGCACCAGAAAAAGCATAAGTTTCTAGAAGTTAAGACGCAAATAACTGGAATTTGTTTCATTGGAGCACAAAGTCTTGGATGGTCTTATCACAGATTTTGGTCATGTCATGCTTTATTGTGTGTGTATTTATTTTGTTCATGTGTGGATAAATAAGCGAGGATTCATTTCAGTAAACACAGAATGGTGGAATCACAGAATGGTTTGGGTTGGAAGGGACCTCCAAGACCATTTTGTTCCAACCTCCCTGCCATGGGCAGGGAAAACTGGAGTGAGATCATCTTCAAAGCCCCTTCCAACCCAAACCATTCTGTGCTTCTGTGAGTGTGATAAAAAGGTAAAGGCTTTGAAACCTACTCTCAGCTCTGCGGAGAGTGCCAAAAATGAAATTACCTTAGAAATTCTTCCAAGTGTTGAATTTTGCCTTCTCATATCTGTTTCCACAGTGGCACAGGCAGAAAAGTGACTCCCTTGGGTGCACATGTGCAGTTTGCACTTCTGTGTGTGTGGTTTATATAAATGTACTCACAGACATGGAATGTGAATTTTTTTCTGTGTCAGAACCTCTCAGAATGTCACATCTGCATTGATGCTTTTACAGACTGTGAGACAAACAAACACATACTTGGAATTCACTCCCTCCAGGCAAACTGCTTAAAATAAAGGCACCTGCATTTCCCAGCAAGCTGTGGGATAAGGTTTCACTGTTTTTTAATGTTCTGTCCTACTTTCTGTTGTGTGTATTGATACACTTTCTGAATAATAACATAAAGGCAGATTACCATATCAAAAAATATTTAGACTTTTTACTAAATCTGGTATAATCAAGTTCCTACACTGGAATAAGATCACATGAAATTTGATCAGCTCGTAATTTGCATGATATATTAATTATAGTTTCTTTATCTTATAGAATTTTGCCATTTGGTACATAGCTGTGGTTTTTGCAGCAAATTATTTTCTTCTAGTCCAAGTTTTGTACTCATTTAATTATGGAAGTCTTCAGATGTTTTATTTTAAAGTGTTAAACATTACACTGTTAATTGCATTATTTTTAATATGGAAGAAAGAAATTAAGAAGAAAAAACCCCATAATGCTCATCTTCCAATAATATCATCCAAGAAAAAGGTTGAATTTGAAAACCCAAGTACAAAATTTTTGGACTTAGAGCACTTGATAAGTTTGAATTCAATGGTACACGAATTATACACAAAATTCTTTGGGTCCATCAGTGCAAAGGTCAAATTCAATTTCATAACTGGTCAAAGTGAGGGGCATTTATAGAGAAAGGCAGTCCCTACATTTTAATAAGAAAATTAGGTTTTTTTGATGTCTGACCTTATTAACTGTTAATTTCTTGGTTATAAGATCACTTTCAAAAACACAAGGTCTGTATACACTCTTTTTACCAGATTCATGGGAGAGTTTGCTACTCTTTTGGTCAATTTATCAGGACATTTTTATAAGGAATATTAAAAAGAGTCAGGGAGAGGCTGATTTGGATCGCAGTCCCTCCCACGCCTCTGGAGGACCAGCTGAAAAGGAGAAATTAAAATTACAGATATTTAGTGGATGCAAACTGTGATGTGAAATAGGAAGAAATTTAGAAAAGAAGACTGTTCAGACATTATGAAGGATTTTGTACTCCTCCAGAATTTTAAACTGAGTTAATCCTGCAGTGAGGGTCCCTCAAATGGTAGATTTCACAGGTTAACATTTTGAGTTTCTTTTCATTACCAAGCTTCCTTGGTTATTTTTTTAACTCTTTCTGTGTTTAAATGCAATTAAATACAGAAAGTACAGCCTTAACCACTGCTCCTTCAATATTCTTTGTTTGCAGGCTGTTGAAATTCAACTGTGAAATCTCAGAGGGGCTAGAAAATAGTAGATCTTCATGCAGATATTATGAAAACTTTTAAAAAACCCCACCAGTGGCACTAAAGGGATTCATTATCTGCTGTTTTGGAAATTTCATTTGTTTTGACACATTCTGTTTTATTCTTATGGGCTATATTTAATTCTCATAGCAAAACTGGAAAAAAAAATAAAACCCCAAGCAATTGGGAAAAAATAGAATTTAAAGAGACAGACATTTTGGCATTCTCAGAAAAGAGAATCTGTGGCATAGATTTTCTCCTTCTGAATGTCACCTGAATTGCAAGGCATTGAAAAAGGTGTGAGCAAGCAAAATAATCCAAATATTCTGTGGACTTATCCATGTTATATCCATGCAGCTCAATGTGCAGATCCTCAATTTAGCACTATAATAATAATTTTATATTTATTAATATTATTTTATACATAATATAATAAAAATAAATATAAATAAAATATATTTTATACATTATATAAATAATATACAAATTATATATTATATGCTCTATATTATATATTTCTAATACATATTTTATATATTTATATGTCATTATTTTATGTATATTTTAATAATGTCATTTTTTTTATTCTATATTAATTATTTCTCCCCTTTTCTGCCTTTTGAAGGGTTGTAGGACAAAAGTAAAGGGGGAAAAGGTGAGGCTTTGGTTGTAGGACAAAAGTAAAGGGGGAAAAGGTGAGGCTTTTCCTGGTGAATCAAATCCTGCTTTTGAATCCCTTTCCCTGTACAATCTGAGCTCAGAATCCGTACAGAGAAGAAAAGATGAGTTCCTGGAAACTTGTGTGAAACCATTGCTCAGAATTCTACTATTTTACTATTTTTCTTGGTGGCAGAACTATTTCGTTAACGTCCTCATGAAATGAATGTTGCCATTAATTAACAATGTAATTACTGTAAAAAATGCGCTGCAGCCAGCATCCAGCCCTGGCCCTTGATCTTGTAGGCAGTGACAAATGTCTTATCCTTACTCTTCTGAGCATTAACTTCAGTAGAAATATTTTTTGCTGGGGAAGTTGACCAAGTTGTTTGAGGGTCCAGGGAGTCGTGATCTGGTGATGACCAGAGAGCTGCAGGCCAGGAATTTCACAGCCTGAGTGGAACAGAACCACTGTCTTTTTTTGTTTCTTTTTTCTTTTCCTTGGTTTTTTTTTGTCTCCTTTGTTCTGCATTTTTACAGCTGCTCAGTTGTGTTGAGTTAAAGAAAATATCTCATCAATGCATTTTTTCCTTCACATTTTTTGCCAAATACTCTCCAATCCTGGCCAAGATGGATTTCTGATTCTGTATTTGTTTGCTGTAAGGGTGCTGGGGTTTCTTATTCCTCTTTTATTCCTTTTGGCTTATCCTTTCCTCCTCTGTATCAGATTTCTTTCTTCAAACACATCTTTAGGTAGGCTTATGGTTCTTGCACAACTCCTGTTTTGAATAGGAAGTTAAAAAAGGAAACAATTATCCCTTGTTCTGAGTGCATCCTGTAAATTACACAAATGCACAATGCTCATCCAAGAGAGAAGTATAAATCTGTGCTCAAACTTTTATCCTTTACCTACCTGACAGCATCTCTTTTCTCCCTGTGTACTTTTTCTGTGGAAAATATTGCCTCTCCCCACAAGCCTGCCTTGACTTGTAATTTAAGACCTTGTAGCAGAAATCCTACTAGTTCTGTATGTCCTTGCCCTCTTTGCCAGTTTTATTCTCATCAGATATATCAGAGGGAATTCATGAATAAAGATGGAATGGAATAGAGCTCAAAAGCATGTAGACACATCTTATAATGAGAGACCTGAAAATTAGAATGCATTACTTTTTTCTTTTCTTTTTTTTAACAACCTCCTAAATATGCCTACATTGTATTTGTCTATCAGAATTCATCTCGGTTCTGAGTTACTGCTTTTACAATCAAAAAATGCCCAGGAAAAGAAGGATTTCAGTAATGGTAAGAGAGATATATTTATCCTGACTCAGAGCTTTTACTACTGAGGCCATGGGCTAATGTTGAAAGGCTTTAGAGGCATTGAGAGGTCTGATGAGCTTGGAGGAGAAGTTTTGTGTGCTGGGATGCAATGGAAGAGAGGGTGGTGAGGTTAGGATGTTGATTTGGGAGGGACTACATGTGCAGAAAGAGCATGGAAGAGACAGATGCATGTGGGAGGATTGTGGGGAGATTTGTCAGCAAGGACGAGGTTGGGTTCCTGGTCTGGAAAGTTGAATCTGCAGATTTCAGAGTCATCCTGGCTGACTTGCTCCATGCTTTTTTTATATTATTATTGACTTTCACAGTGTGGGGCGAAAAGCTAAATCTGATGGGAGGCTCTACACTCATCTGTCCACAGGGGCTCTCCTGGCTGTGCCCACAACCTCTCCTCCAGAAATGTACAAAGCAAACAAGAGGCTGGGCCATTAAAAACTCTGCCATGCTGGGATTGGGCAGCCCAAGCTGGGAACCACATTGTCCCCATCCCATGGCCACTCCACCTGCACTTCTGCAGCAATCACAGTGACCCCAGTCACCCATTTCCTATTTCCTGTGTCTCTTTCATTTTCCTGCACTTACCTGCCTGTCCTGGGTTTCAAGATGTGGGTGGGAGTCTGAATTCTGTTGTCATCTGTTGGAGGTGGGGCAGTTATCTTCTGTTCATTGGGCAGTTTTACTTTATCTCTTCCACAACCAGTCCTCTCCCTGGAAAATATTTTCTGTTAATGGGCCAGTAAGTGTCAGGGCATAACTGATAAAAATTACATCATCCTCTGCCCAGGGGTATGGTGGTGTTTGCAGGGGTCCCAGGTCTCCCTCTTCCCAGGATGAGGGAAGAGATGAGAATCTTGACTCCATGTTTCAGAAGGCTGATTTATTATTTTATTATATATTCTATTAAAAGAAAATAATATATTAAACAATACTAAAAGGATAGAAGAAAGAATTTCATAAGAAAGCTAGCAAAGAAGAGAATGGAATGATAATAGAATCTTGTGACTGACCAGAGAGTCCGAGACAGCTGGACTGTAACTGGCCAATAATTAAAAACAATCACATGAGACCAATCAAAGATACACTTATTGCATTCCACAGCAACAGTATTCCACAGTATTGTTTACATTTCATTTCTGAGGCCTCTCAGCTTCTCAGGAGAAAAATCCTTTCAAAAGGATTTTTCATAAAATATGTCCATGACACAGGGGGAGGAGCCAAGCATTCCTACCTGGATCCAATCTGAGCCTGGCACAGCACAGCAGCCTTTGCCCCCTGCATTGCC
>JAXCLO010000273.1:56698767-56720083 GCA_035583995.1 Arremon aurantiirostris
TTTTAATGTATTATATATCATAAAATAATAAATCAAGCCTTCTGAAACATGGAGTCAGATCCTCATCTCTTCCCTCAGCCTGAGACCCCTGTGAACACCATCACACTCTTCACTCAGAAGCTGTGAGAGGAGCAGCACCATCACTTCCCATCCTCCTGGAACCAGAGGGAAACTGTAGTTGGTGTTTTCTCTGCTGGCCTTGCACTAAACTCTCCTTTCAGAAGTGCTGGATGGCCTCACCTCCCACCAAAGTCAAGGCAAGGTGAAGATGCTCAGCCCCTTTGCTGGATCAACTCCCTGGTTTCCAAGGCAACTGTTCTTGGGTGAGATTTAATGAGAAAGTGAGGACAACCACCAGGCCCTTTGAACAGGCAGGGGAAGGCAGAGCTCACAGAAATGATTGTGCTTTTCCAGGGAAAAGGACAGGCAGGTGGACGGAATGGACCATAAATTATCTGACATTTTAATGGGTTAACATGATATTGCAGAAAATTACCTGGATAAAGTGGCTCAATCCCTGTGGAGAAAAGTAAAATAAAAGAGGCATAATGGAAAGAGGGCCCATAAAAAGCTGAAATGGAGGTTTATTCAAACTGTCTGAATGGAAGTGAAAGGAGCAAGTTACAACCCTTGTTACAGCCTCTTAGCAGCAGTTGGTCTCAAAATGAATTGGGAAAAAATGTATCTGTGATAACCTGACATAGCAAAGCTGGTTGGGTTAGCTCCATAAAACACAGCCTTTATATCAGTGCCACAAATCAGAAGCTATTTGCAAGAGATTTTACAGCAGAGGCAACAGGTGCTTCTTGTTCTAATGTCAAGCAGTGTCATCTGTTACAAGAAAAGTGGAATTGTTGCTTGTATCCAAAATGTCTCAGATCATGTTAATGCTGTCTCATGCATTTCTTCACCCTGGGATTTTCCAGGTTTATTATGAGTAGACTTGCCTTTTAACATCAAGAAAGATCTTGTGAAAATAAAGACCCATCTATCCTGTGTGTGGTGCAGGAGGGTTAAGGAAATACTGACACTTTAATAATTTTCCCATTGTAATCATTCACCTTTTTCACTAGTATAAAGTCTGAGCCTTTTCAATTTAGTATTAGAAACCTTCTTTATTTAAAGTCAATCTTGACATGAAAGCAGTTCTGTCCACCACATCTCAAAAGGTTTGAGCAAACTGTAAGAGTAATTGATTCTAACCTTAATAATAATGATTTTATGATTTTGAAAACTCTATTTTTGGGAGATGAGGGGAAAATATTAATATAAAATCAACTTAAAGATTAATAAAGCATTTTTTAAAATTAATTAAGAGATGTTCCAAGTTAAAACATTTTTTTTGTCTAATGGGGCATTTGTAATATTTTTGTACCCCTTTTAAATGAAGCACTGGTACTTTCAGATTTGAAAACAATTATTTCATAACTCAAAAGGAAGTATATATACTTTCAGAAATGCTGAAATAAAATGTTCTAACTGGTGGATGGCTGGAAAAATTTTCAAAAAGGGAATTTTTGACAGAAAGGTCTTCATCCGTTCCACCCAATCAGAAATAATTACAGCCCTGTTGTCACCCTCTGCTACTCTGGAGTTGGGTTTTGATGAATGAACTGTTTATAGAGCTTTAAATAAAGTCAGGAGCTTCAACATCATGACAGAAAGACATGAAGCCACTGTAAAGACAGCTACAGAGCCAGTCTGCCTGGTGATAACCAGAGATTTTGGGGGGAATGGTAAATATATGCCACCCTGAGCCAACAATAGAATTATCCAACCACAATTTCCACCCAAGAGCTACAGCCCTGCACAGGTTAAATCTTCAGGTGCTGCCAGGGTGAAATAAGAGAAAAGATGGAGATGGAGATGGAGATGGAGATGGAGATGGATGGAGATGGAGATGGAGATGGAGATGGAGATGGAGATGGAGATGGAGATGGAGATGGAGATGGAGATGGCGATGGAGATGAAGGAAAAGCTTTTTCTATTGTTTTGTGACTCTGGTACCGCTGAGCCCAGGTAAGATGAAGGTAAGATGTCACCAGGTTAGATGTCACCTCCTCTGCTTCACAGGCAGGCCCAGAACACCCCAAAAATAAAATGTACACATTGTTGGTCGGAGACTCCTGCAGGTTTCAGAGATCTGTCTTTCAATTTGCAGTCCAGGCTTTACCTCCTTGTTCCCAATCAGATATTTCATGTATTTTTATGAAGGGCTCCTTGTTACCAGTTCCACAGAGGGGGTTGTGCTTTAATGCAGTAATTGCAGGGAGAGAAGTGAGCGAGCAGCTCTCCCTCCAAGCACAATCCTGAAGGTCACAATTATAGCATCCAGGAAATGTTTTTTTTTGCCATGTCAGCATTTTTTTTGCCCATGCTCCTTTATGGATGACTTTAAAACAGTGTCTCCGACCATAAAATTCCAGCAGTGTTTAATCTCACTGAGTATTTTCTTGGATGCTGTAGCCAAGATCACTCGGCTAATTCAGCTTGCAAAGTACTACTGGGAAGGAGTATTTATGGTAGTCCCAGCAAGGACAACCAAATTAGCTGTAGCAAGCAGCCAGCCTGAAGAAGAAATAAAACGAGGGAACCAGATAATTTGGAACAAAATGTAAAAGACACACAAATCATTTAATAAAGGTTTTCCCCGGAGGAAACTTTCCAAGCAGCTGAACACCAGGACAGCTGAGAGAAATGAGGTCAATTGTGTTTAGACACAATGTGTACATTTTATTTTTTAATATGATCATCATTTGTCAAACTTTATGGGCCAGGTTCTTTCCTCAGATTAGCTGATACTGGAATTTAAGTCATTACAATAAGGTTTTGTCTTTAGTAGACAGGAAGGTGGAGAGAGTGATTTATTTCAAGGAAACTGTAAAATATTCACTGAGGTGGAATTGCATTGTCTAGAACTGGGAAATAAAAACGGAGTAAAAACAAGGAGCAGGATAGAATAACTCTGCTTTCCCAAGAAGTGCAGCAAACAAACAACAAATACCTGTAATTCTTAATCAGGAGCCTGGGTTAGAGAACTCTCTTGCACATAGGTTCAACATTACATATTTTGCATTCTTCTTGTTGAACTCATAAATCCAATCCAGACACATATAATAGAAGCATTGGAATCCAGAAGTACAAGAGGTAAAAGGAACAAATGCCCTCATTCTCAGAATAAAAATGTCTTTTCCATTTGCAGTAGAAAGGGAGCATTTGAAGAATTTGAAGGCTTGCTTTTATACAATGCTTTTATATTGCATTAGCCTAATAATAAACTCTGATTAAGAAAAAGAAAATGGAGCCAAGCACCAGAGCTGAAGTTTATTCATCTCCTCTGAAGCTGAGATAACACAATCTTCAGCAGAAAGCACAGTGGTATCCATGAGACAGCTCTGCTGCAAGATTCCAGCATGATTTTATCCTTTCTGGTTTGCAACCTCCTCAATTGCCCCTCCTCTAAAATGAAAACAAATCAGTTTTTCTTTTTCCCCATCCAGACTATGGGGAATCATATCCACAAACATGCACTGGAACAAACATAGAATGGCCTTAATTGGAAGGGACCTTGAAAATCATCCAGTGCCACTCCCTGCCATGGTCAGGGACAACTTCCACTGTCCCAGGCTGCTCAAATCCCCATCCAACCTGGCCTTGGACACTTCCAGGGATCCAGGGGCAGCCACAGCTTCTCTGGGTAACCTCTGCCAGGGCTTTACACCCTTACAGGGAAGAAATTCTTTGGTCTTGGCAAGAGACACTTGAGAAGTTTATGGATACATGGATCTATGGATATACGGATGGACTGGACCCCACAACACCCACCAGAGGGATTAGGCCATGGAGAATGGGATCCCTGCACAAGTAGAGACATTTCAGCAAGGGAGTCTCCATGTCCCTGGAAATTGTTCAGCACAGAGATGAAAAGCTGTGAAATACAGAGCAGACAGAGCCAAGGCATGGCTGGGACTCATTTTCTGCAAGTTTTTCCTCTTTTCTGGGCCACCAGGAAACAGCCAGTGAGAGTGCTGTTAATTAAAGAGGCTTTGCTGGCCATAAATCACATGGGCATTCCTGGGAAAGGGAAAACTCCTTCAGCAGCCATGGTTTCTCCTGTCTCATGTCGGAGTTAAAGTGGCATCAAGGTGAGTCTGTCTTTGCCATAGAGGGTGAACTCTGATGGAAATCTGTCACAGACATCTTTTATGAAAAATCTTTTTTTTAGGATTTTTCCTCCTGAGAATCTGACAGGCCTCAGGAATAAAATGTAAACAATGATTATCTGCTGCTGTGAAATGCAACAAGTGCATCTGTCATTGGCCCATGTTGGTTGTTTTCTAATTAATGCCCAATCACAGTGAGCTGGCTTGGATAGACAGTCTGAGCCACAAGCTTTTGTTATCATTCTTTCTTTTTCTATTCTTAGCTAGCCTTCTGATGAAATCCTTTTTTCTATTCTTTTAGTATAGTTTTAATATAATATATATCATGAAATAATAAATCAGCCTTGTGAAACCTGGAGTCAGATCCTCATCTCTTCCCTCATCCTTGGATCCCTGCGAACACCATCACAGGCACACACTCACAGAGGGTACACACAGGGCTACACACTGACAGGGGGGGCACACACAGGGGGTGCACACTCACAGAGGGTACACACAGGGTTGCACACTCACAGGGGAGCACACACACAGGAGATGCACACTCATAGGGGATACATACAGGGGTACACACAGGGTTACACACAGGGGGTGCACATAGGGGTACACACACTGACAGAGGGTACACACTGACAGGGGGTGCAGTGCACACTCACAGGGGGCACACACAGGGGTGCACACTCACAGAGGGCACACACAGGGCGTGCAGTGCACACTCACAGGGGGTACACGGCCTCGTGGGTGCAGTGCACGGTGGTGATGTAGTCGGGGCTGGGGTTGTACAGCATGGTGTACCAGTCCGAGAGCTTCTTGACGGGGCAGGAGCGGATGTGCAGGGAGCCCGCGGGGTCGCTGAGCAGCAGAGTCACCAGGGCTGCCACGCTGCACTCCAGCAGCGCTGTCAGGTGCTGCAGCAGCGCGCTGGAGCTAAGGGACAGCACACACACTCTGTCACTGCCGGGCTCTCGGAACCTCTGCTGGCCGCAGCCACCCCGAGATGCGTTACAAAGTCTCTTTTCCCCAGCCTGGCAGTCAAAGAAGGAGTCAGAACTCTTCTATTCTCAGTCTCAAGGTTAACATTCTTTCTCCAATCCCCCAAGGTCTGTCTGGCAGCTCGGGTTGAGGCACACTGACCACCTTCAGAGACAGTGTTATCTTTTATACTAAAAACTACGTGTACATTATTCATCATAACTTCCCAATACCTATCACCTATGTTACACAGTGAGCTTCTACTCTAAACCAATCTAAAAATGCCAACATCACCCAAAAGATGGAGGCCAAGAAGAAGAAGGAGAAAGGCAGGATACACCCAGATTCCTCCATCTTTGCCTCCTGAACCCCCATTCTAAAAAACCTCAAAAATCTATTTTTCACCTTGGGACAAATTAACTATTATTCTACTTAAACTCTCTTTGTAGGAAAGATATTCTGTGCTGTTCTTGTGAGCCAGCAAAGGCTTCCTGATGATAAGGAAAGCGCCATACCTCTCCTGAGGAAGACACTAAGACTGTCACCATGGAGCCGTGATGAAGGAGAGAAAGTTAACAGATACGTACTCTAGCTGGCTCACAGAATGATCTGGCTCCCTGATCACCTACTGAGAACTTTGTTTCTTTCCTATAACCAATGGGCAGTGAATGTATATGTTAAGTGAATGTAAACATTTTGAAAGAGTATAAAAGCAACATGTTGCTATAATAAACCTCTCTTGCACCCTTCTGATGGAGTCGTGGTACTTTGTGCTGTGTCATGCCCTATAACAACATCTCTTGACTTGTAATTCTTCATATAAAGGTTGGTAATTGTTTTTCCATAGGTCAAGATCAAAGGCACAGGGGTTTTGGGCTCTATGCCAAGGTCTCTGAGCCCCCTGACAGGCTCTCGAGTCCTGCAGGGCAGCCAGAGGAATTTCCTGGGCTCCCACACCATGCTGCCAGCTCCTGCAAATCCCAACAGCCCTGGAATCCCAGAGCCTTCTGCAGAGTTAAAATCCGCTCAGTGTGGAAACTCTGCCAGTCTCAGGTGGTTCAGTGTGTAAAAGAAAAGAGTGGTGAGGGTAATGCACCACATGTCTCACCTCGTTGAAGATGGTAAATATTCAATATTAAACATTCCCAGTCCCCTATCTGCTCAGTGTTCACAGAATCACAGAATGATTTGGGTTAGAAGGACTTCAAAGATTGTCCAGTTCCAAGCCCTTGCCATGGACAGCTCAGTGCACTCCAGGGCCATCACTCCTCGAAAAACTCCAGTCTAACACCTGATGGCCACAAGCAGCTGTGGGTTTAAACCTCTTTTTTACAGAACTTCTCTGATGTAAAGGCAGCTCTGCTATCAACACCCAGAGCCAGAATACATATTTCTAAAGAGAAAACTCAAACCTATCCTCTCATTGCACCTGTGCAGCCCCGCTGATACTGACCCAGGGGAGAGGGGATGATACAACCTGCTCTTCTGTCTGCTGGGAGACCAAATCCAGCCCAGACTGCCAGCTGGACTCTGCACTGGCACATTAAAGAGGCACAGACCATGCCTTGAGGGCAGTGACTGGACAGGGTGCCCTGCAGGACACTTACATTTGTAAATAAACCCTCCTAGAGCTGCTCTAAACTTCTGTGCAACCACATCAGCTCAATCAACAACAAGGCTGGATGAGGCTCTGAGCAACCTGCTCTGCTGGAAGGTGTCCCTGCCCATGAGAGAGAACTGGAACTGGATGATCTTTAAGGATCCCACCCAACCCAAACCAGTCCAGGATTCCAAGAAGTGCTGGACAGCTCAGTTCAGCATCTCAGATTGATCATTTGTAGATAAAAGATTTCCAATTTTAAGCAACTCATCTGGAGAAAGGGTACACAAACCTCTTTTTTCCAGAATACCACTCAATAAAGAACCAGTGTAACACCAGGGGCAGCATGGCCATGAAGCCCAGGTACAGCCAGTCATAGCGGTCTGGAGATCCCAAACACTCCCGGCAGATTTTGTTGTCATCGGTCCTTTGGCCTCTAGGACACACCTGCAGAAGGCAGAGCTTGGACTCAGAATCCCACCACCAACAGCAAATCTCTGCAGTTAATGGAAAAACAGCTTGGGGCAAGACATAGGGCAGATTTGTAAAGAGATGAAACAATAACCCCAGTAATTTCTCAGCTTACACTTGCTCTTTTTTTTTTTAATTATAAACAAGGGTGAAGCATGATTAAAAGCCTTCATGCAGGCCTCCATTTTCCTCTCTTGCTGTCACAGTACTCCCTCTCATCTCAGCTGCTCACAACCACGGTTCTCCAGTTTCCTCCCGCCCTTCCCGGCTCTGGCTCTCCCTCAGCACTCCGGTAAAACCGGCGTGCACAGGGACTCAGTTCAGCACAGATCCCCGCACCACCTCGTTCTGTGTCAGCTTTTCCAGCCCCGGTGCAGCACCGAGCCCCCACCACCTCGTGTCGCGGTGCAGCTCCTGTGTCGGTCAGGGACCGCTCTCGCCCCAGCAGCCCCCGGTACCGACCCGCAGGGCCCGGCCCGAGCCATCCCGCCCCGGGCCCAGCCTAGCACTCACCCCGCAGTCCCCGTAGGTCTCCACGGAGCCGTTCACCGACAGCACGGTCCTGCCGCAGTACAGCCCGAGGCAGGCGGGCTGGATGTCCACAGCTGCGGGCAGAGCGCGGGCCGCGTTACCGGGAGAGGCACCGAACGCCAGTCCCGGCCCGCTCCAGCGCTAACAACACCCTCAACACCATCCAGGCCCCACCCGCATCCCCAGCCCCGTCCCGGTGCCCCATCCCGGCCCGTCCTACCGGCGCGGAACATCGCGGTAACCCGGCAACCGCGGCCCGGTACTTCCGCCGCGGCACTTCCGCTTCCGCCGCGGGTCGGCTCCGCCCGGGAATGCGGGGCAGGAACGCAAGGGGCGGGGACTAGGGAGGGCGTGGTCTCGGTCGGGGCGTGATCACTGAATGGGCGTGGCCATGGGTGGGACTTCAATGGGGTGGGCGGGAGGTGGGCGCGGCTTCAGGCTGGGGTTGCCCGAGCGGGGCGCGGTCTCACTTTTGTGGGCGTGGTCTCTGGCGTGTGGCGGCGCGATGGCGGCACGGGGCGGCGGCGACAGTGACGGTGTCGGTGGCGGAGCGGGACGGGCGCTGCCGCCGCACTCGCCGTCGGGCGCGGTGCTGCAGACGGTGGAGATGCACACGGGCGGCGAGCCGCTGCGCATCATCCCGCGGCTGGAGGCGGCGGAGCGGGCGGCGGCGGCGGGGCTGTCGCTGCGGCGGGAGGTGGCGGCCAGGCACGACCACGTGCGGCGGGCGCTGATGCACGAGCCGCGCGGGCACGCCGGCATGTACGGGGCCGTGGTGGTGCGCGGCGGGGCGGCCGCGGAGGGCGCGCACCTGGCGGCGCTGTTCTTGCACTGCGCCGGCTACAGCGCCATGTGCGGCCATGCCGTCATGGCCCTCGGCCGCTTCGCCCTCGACTACGGGCTCGTACCGGCGCCCACCCGCCCCGAGACCGCCGTCCGCCTGCGCTGCCCCTGCGGGCCCGTCACCGCCTTCGTGCCCTGGGACGGGCACCGCAGCGGGAACCCCGTGCGCTTCCACAGCGTGCCCGCCTTCGCTGCCGCCACCGGTGGGGAACGCTGGGTGTACTGGGGGGGTTGGTGGCCGGCTGAGGGGCGTCTGGCAATTGTCTCCCTTGTCCCACTGTTCGTCAGGGATGCTGTAAGATGCCCTAGGAGTACTCAAGTTATCATCCCTGTCCACTGCCCTCACATGTGGCTGCGTTCCTTCACTCTATGCGAGCCCATGGCTCAGCACAGTTTTGCCTCCTCACGTTCCTCCCTTTCTCTGCCCAGACTTGGCCATTGATGTCCCTGGCCATGGGAAGGTGGTGGTTGACATCGGCTATGGTGGCACCTTCTACGCCTTCCTCAGCGCCGAGCAACTGGGCCTTGATGTGCGCTCTTCAAAGACCAGAGACCTTGTCAGTGCAGCGAGTGCAGTGACAGAAGCGGTGAAGAAACAGGTATGGATGAGCACTGTGGTATCCCAGCATGTTCCCTCTGGGCTGACTGCACCAGACCAGCTCAGGATGGTGGGAGAGTCCCATCCTTCCAGCCCCATGCTGAATTTCAGAGTCCTTACAAAGATGGGAGAAGGAGCCTTCCTGCTTCTCTGTCACCTGTGAAGCAGAGGTGGAAACGCAGCCATGTGGCCTTGTCCCCTTCCTCTGGTCTCTCACAGAAGCTGCACTGCACACATTGCTGCTGTTGTATTTGTGACCCTCTCTGTGCTGTTCCCAGTTCAAGCTTCATCACCCTGAGAGTGAAGACCTGGCTTTCCTCTACGGCACCATCCTGACAGACGGGAAAGATGCCTTTAGTGAGGAGCCCACCACCAACATCTGTGTGTTTGCAGATGAACAGGTACAGAAACGGGCTCTTCTCAGGCACAAGAGACGCCACAATTGTCCCTTAGATCCACTGCAAAGAAGAGAGACTGTTCTGGTTCTTAGTTTGGGCAGTGATTGCTTGTGCTGCTGTCATGGTTTTGCTCCTAATAGCAGAAATACTTCTGCACACCTTAGATGGTGGCATTTTCAAAAGCTTCATACCCAGAAGCTGTTGATTGGAATTTTCCAGGAGTTCAGGAGCTGAGACAGGATCCCAGCATAGTACATGTCCCTAAAGTCCTAATCCAGGGAACATCTGCTGGGGATGAACAACAGGAGATAAATGGGGTGTTAAAATTCTGTTCTTGTCTGCAGTGCATAAGGTGTCACAGAAATGGTAGGGGAAGTTTTGGTTGGACTTTCCAGCTGTGAGGAGTGTGGAGCACTGGGACAGGTCACCTCAGAAGCTGACCAACACTGTGTTTTTGGAGGTTTTAAAAACCAGACTGGCCAGGAGCTCCCTCAGTGTAAGGAGAACCAATCTTGCCTTGAGGTGTGACAATGGAGCAGGTGGCCTCAGCCCCTCTCAGTCCTTTTGAGATGATACTGGGAAGATTTCAACTGCTCCTAAATAGCCTCAGTGTTTATTAGATCATCCATCCCTAACTGTGCCAAGGGCCACCACAGTCCAGAAGTACCCCAAACCTGCTTCTTTCTCCCTTCTCAGTTGTGATGTATCTGGATTCTCTACAAAACCCTGGCTTGAGGGGTTTCCCCTGAGTGCAGTGTAAAGGTGGTAGAGAGAACTGTGGGGAGCAATCTCACTTTGTGTTAAACCCCAAAATCTAGACCTGGTTCATCCCTTCTGCTGTAGGTTGACCGAAGTCCGACGGGTTCGGGGGTGACAGCTCGCATTGCCCTGCAGTACCACAAGGGACTCATCCAGCTGGAGCAGAGCAGAACCTTCCAGAGCAGCACCACGGGCTCCCTGTTCACTGGGAAGGCAGTGAAGGCAAGTGAATAGTGCTGTACTTTCCCCCTGAATCAAGGGCTGCTGGAAATGTGCTCAGTGGGGAGCAGAAAAGCCTTTCTGTGCCTAAGGAAGGAGGGAGGTGCCTGTGGGTCCTGCCCTCCCGCAAACCTGGCACTAAAAGGGTTTTAGGAGCTTGTGTTGTGTGGCTGCTTTGGGATGAACTAGGGCAGGGGTATCTGCGTAAATGTCAGGTAGCACTGGAATTCTGTGGGGTTGGGAGAGTGGAGAACCTTCTGTTGCCTTTATCCTCATCCTGATCCCTCTGCAGGAGACCAAGTTTGGGGACTACAACGCTGTCATTGTGGAGGTCTCAGGAGAAGCCTTTTACACTGGCACAGCCACCTTCACTGTGGAAGACGAGGACCCACTGAAACACGGCTTCTTCCTCAAGTGACCCGAGCCACAGGTGGTGGCAGAGCCTCACTGATGGTGCTGTGCTTCTCCTGGCCACGAATTTCTGTTTTACTTCTCCACATATTGCAAGAGGAACAGCCCTGGGTGGTGTGACAGCATTTGTCACATTTCAGGGTAACAGGCTTGTTGCCCTGTTGTGATTAGCATATTGGGTGCACTGTGATTAGCACATACAAGCTGCTCTGAGATGCTGTAGTATTTTTCTTCTTCTTTTTCTTACCCATAATTCACAGAAAACTGAGCTGATCTTGGAGAGCTGCCTTCAAATTTATGTGCCTTCTCTATGTCTGCAAATTATTAATTTCAAAATTATATTTCTATTAAATGCCAGCTGAAAACTCTGCCATTTTCCTTGTTTTCACTCCCAGAGCTCAATTTGCAGGATTCTGCTGAGCATGTCATGACTCTGGGTTTGAATTGCTAGCTCTTGTTGTCTCCTGCTCAGCCAGCTGTGCTGCTCTGTCTCATGCCCCAGCTTCCCTGCTCAGCCTGTCCAGACAACCCCTTCCTCACTCCTTTCACCCCACCAGGGCTCTCCTGCATCCTGGGGCTGCATGCAGGTATTTGATCAGAATTTCCTGTGTTCCTGCTGAGCGTCCATGCTGTGCTGCTTCCCTAAGCCTTCCTCTCTTGCTTATCTTGGACCACTGGCTGCAAATACCCTGTGGTTAACTTTCAACAGGAGCAGCTGTGTTTGAAAGTCTGAGCCATAACGACCTTTGACTGCCAATTATTTACTGATTTTGTCCCAGTCCAGGGGCAGCTTGTGCAGCAGAGTGCAGTCAGTGCTTGCTTTGCCAGAGTCCCTCCAGGGAAAAACCAAGCATTTGCAGGAGCAGACCTTCAGACCTGTCACTTCCACTGTGTCTCTGGATAAAATGGTGCTTGTTAAATGAAGACACTCATGGGGGTAACTGGCATTTGTTAAAATGAGACATGAAAATGAGAATGATCATCTCATGCAGCAGAAGGGTGCATGCTGGTGAACTTAGATAAGGTTGGCACAGAAAAGCCTGGGAGGAATTTCTTGTGTCGGCTTGAAAATAACTTTGTAGCAGGAGGAAACAAAAATCCTGATTTATGCAACTACTGAACTGCCAGTAGACTTGTTTTGTTTTTGTTTTGTTTTTTTTTCCTGGGGCTCCTGCTCCCAGCTTTCCTGTAACTCCCTTGTAAGTTCCATACAGCCTCTGGTCCAGGAGAACAAGAAGTGACACACACATCCTCCATGATTGCAGGAACCCACACTTCCATGAATGAAAACTCTTCCATGTGTTTTCATCTTCTGAGCATCTCCTGATCATCCCCCAGCCTGGCTCCTTGGAAAGAGCTGGGACAGCAAGTCACAAAGAACAGCTCAGGATGTTTGGATATTATCCAGGCATTAATTGGGATGCATCCTTCATTACCTATACTCTACCCCCATCCCTAAGAAGAATTTCAGGTAGGGGCAGGCAGCTATAGCATGGATGACAGTGGAGGGAAAGGATCCTGCTGCCCATAGAGGGGGTCCCTGGCCTGATCCCTCAATCTTACACCTGATGATCCCTCAAATCCCAGCCTGGTGAGCCGGGGTGATGGTCCTGTCCTCCAGCTGAGGGTCTGGGGGTAGCTGTTCTCCGTGATGGGCTGGGGGCTGTGCGGGGAGAGGCGCTCTCCGGGGCTGCCAGGGGAGAGGCGCTGACCGGGGCTGCCCGGGGATCACATCTGTGGGGACCCATGGGGTGGTGCCGCTGTGGGCTGCAGTCCCCCGGCCCCACTGCTCGTCTGTCGGGGCTCCGCTCCGCCGCCGCCGGGTCCGGCTGGGCCAGGCCGGGCCGGTTCCCCGGGTAACGGCGGCCGAGCGACGTCAGCGGCCGGGGGGGCCGGGAGCGGCGGGGCCTCCGCAGCCGCGGCGGGGCCGGGACATGAGGCTGCGCATGGAGCCGGCGGCGGCCGTGCCGGGCAACGTCTCCCGCGGCGGCGGCGGCGGCGGCAACGAGAGCGGCGGCGCGGCGGCGGGAGCGGCGGGGTGGTCGGCGGCGGCGCTGGCCTCGCAAGCGGCCGCGCTGCTGCTCATCTTCGCCCTCTCGGCGCTGGGCAACGGCGCGGTGGTGCTGGTGATCGCCCGGCACCGGCAGCTCCGCACGGTCACCAACGCCTTCGTGCTGTCGCTGTCGCTGTCGGAGCTGCTAGGCGCCCTGCTCTGCCTGCCGCTGGCCTTCCTCAGCCTGCTCAGCCGCCCGCCCGGCGCTTGGCTCTTCGGGCAGCGCCTGTGCCTGGCCAGCGCCGCGCTCCACGCCGGGCTGGGCATCGCCGCCACGCTCACCATGGCCCTGCTCTCCTTCGACCGCTACTGTGCCATCGTCCGGCAGCCGCGGCACAAGATGGGCCGGCGCCGCGCCGCGCAGCTGCTGGCCGCGGTCTGGCTGGCGGCCCTGGCGCTGGCCGGGCCCTGGTACGGGCTGGCGGGCGAGGGGCGTCGCGAAGCCCGGCCCGGCGCCTACCGCTGCGTCTACGTGCTGCCCTGGGGCTCCTCGCGGCTCGGGCCGCCCTACGGCGCCGCCCTCATCGTGCTCTGCTACCTGCTGCCCTTCGCCGTCATGTGCTTCTGCCACTTCAACATCTGCCGGGCGGTGCGGCTGGCCGAGAGCCGGGTGCGGCCGCTCACCACCTACGGGCATCTGCTGCGCGCCTATGGGGAGATGCGCACGGCCACCACCGTGCTCATCATGATCGTCTCCATCATCTGCTGCTGGGGGCCCTACTGCATCCTGGGGCTGGCCGCCGCCGCCGGCCGCCTGCCCTTCTCGCCCACCATGGACGCCGTGGCCAGCGGGATGGCCTGGGCCAACGGCGCCATCAATCCCCTCATCTACGCCGCCCGTAACCCCAACATCTCGGTGCTGCTGCGGCGCAGCCGGGAGGGCGGCTACAGGACTAGGAACAACATGGTCGCCTACCTGTCGGTGCCGGGCCGCCAGCCGGAGCCGCGGAGCCGGGCTGAGCGGGTCCGGGAGCGCTACATCAACCGGCACAGCGGGCCCCCGGGCAGCGCCATGTCCTCGTCCAGCCCGGCCAGCGGGGCAGAGGTGGCCATGTGGGCCTGCAAGACTCCCGCTGTGCTCTTCTGCCGGGATGGACAGCCGGACACAGTCTCTGAGGCCACCCTGAAGGGCAGAGCAGGCGCCATCGACACCAGCCTGTGAAGGGATGGGGGCCGGCATGGAGGCATCGGGCCCCGGGTGCCTCCCTGAACAGTCCTGCTGCTTGGAGCCTTTTGCAGCCGGATTACCAGGAATCTGTGATGGGACTGTGTTTCCTCTCCACTGTGTGAGCTCTACTTTGGTGAACCCATCTGCGAGCAGCAAGAGCTCCACAGGGAAGGGAAATGCCCCTTCCTTTTCAGCAGGCCTGGTGGATGCATCGGTGACAGCCACTAAGCCCAGCCAAGACAAGAGCTGGGAGAACAGGACAGAGTTTGCTCCAGACCTGCAGAAAGTGCCACTGTGAACTCCGGGGCTGACACACCAAACTCACTGAATGCCTGTGGGAGCTGTTTGTTAAGTGCCAAAAAAGCAACTGAAAGCTGAGCACTGGCAGCTGGAAGCCACTCTGAAAACACCACACTGTGAAAAACAGCATCATGGCAGGAAAATGTTGCTTTTATCTGTTATATGTGGAAGTGCCAACAGTCATAAAGTCACAGACTGTAGGATGGGCTGAAAAAGTGATCTATTTATATGTTGTTTTTTTTTTTTAATTTAAACTGTGAAGCATAACAAGAAAAGTAATTGTGAAAGGGAAGATGTGTGATACTGGGAGGGAAGGAAAGGAAGGTAAATACCTCAGGTGTCAGAATTTCAGCAGCCTTTTCTCTTTTTTTGCAGGTACGGTCAACTTAAAATACTATGAATATGAGAAACATGAGTTCCTCAGACAGACTGAAAAGGGTGTGGGTGTAAACTGTGGTGTGCACAAGATGTATGTTTTCTTTTTGAGCTCATCCAGAGTGTCTCTCATCTCCAAGGGTTTTACCATAATTAGAGGAGCTGTGTGAGAGAAGTGTCTGAAAGGAGAGTTAAAGCAATACCACGTGTCCTCTGTGTGCTCTGCAGCATGTGAAAATGTGTGTATGCACTGAACAGATATTGTTGTATTGATGGCAGCAGTCCATTGGAATACAGTATTTAAAAAACAGCTGTTTGCTGTTGAAAAAAAAAGGAAAATAACACCATGGAAATGCAATTGCACAGCATTAATGTGAATGAATTTATCAGTGTCATCTTTTTGTTCAAGGGCCCAAAGCCTTAAATTAGTATTTTAAATCTGAAATTAAGATTTGGCCTTCATTTGTCTTTGTCAGAGTTTAGTGTGAGACAGTGTTTTTCCTTGTACAAGCTTTAAAAACACAGTGTTTTGGTTTTAATTTTAAAATACAGTGTTTTGGTTTTACTGGATTTTTCAGCTGTTTGTGACACAAGTGAGCACTCTATCATTATTTTGTAAGTGAAGAAATAAATTGTCTTTTATGCAGGAAATGAAAGTGTCTCAGCCTGGCATCATTCTCAGGCCAGCCTTGGGAAGGGAACTCCTGTAAAAAAATTGCCAGATGAATGATAGCAGAGAGACTTAATTGTTTGTGAAATTAAAATGCAGCAGGTTTCCATGCTGTAAGCATTACTGTAACTTTCTTCTGTGATGCTCCTGAAGCCCATGAGGGAAAATCTGACCCTCGACTACTCAGCACTGCTAATTTGCCCTGCAGCTACTGGATTTTGCTGTGTTTCAGAAAGAAGCTGTGCAGAAAGCCCACAGGAGCTGTTTGACATGGGTGGCTTGGAAGGGCAGGAGAGGAATTCCTGGCACAGCAATTCCTGGCTCAGTGTAAATGGAAAGGGGTGGTTGTGAATGATGGGATTGGACTGAACTGTCACCTGAGTAGCTGCAGGTGGTGGTAACAAGGAGATTGGTGGGGGATAACTGATCATGCATGGAAGGCCCTGGGAAGGGTGTTGCTGCTCCCCTCAGTGCCTGGCTCTGGACACCTCTTCTGTCCCTTCTGTCCCCACCACCCCAGCTGACTCAGGCACTGAACAGCCTCTGATTCCCTCTTTTTCATGTTGGTTTCCTTTTCTACTGATTTGATGTACCACAGGCCAGGGAAGCATCTCTGTGGCAGACAGGTATGGCCAGGGAGGGATTGGGGATGTCAGGACTGAAGGAGCTGCACTGGGAGTGGAAGCAACACAGCTCTCTAGGAAAGTGATGGTGAAGCTGCTTAACACATGTTTCAACATATTTTTAACAAGCTCAGGCTGGTGCATGTTAGTCTTGCATGTGAGGAATTGAAGGAGGGCAGCTGCCTGTGGGCTTGGAGGCATCACAAATTGGCACATTTCTGTGAAAAGCTAACGTGGGCTGTAGCAAGGGGAGATTCTTGACCTGATCCTTTCTGGCATGGACCTGCTGCAGCTTCAGCAGAGAGGCAGCTTGTGTTTCAGAGCTGTGCCTGGCCTGTGCTCCTCATAATCACAGAATCACAGAATCATTTCAGTTGAAAAAGGTCTCTTAGGTCATCAAGTCCCAGCACTGTCAAATCTACCACTAACCCATGTCCCTAAGTGCCACACCTGCATGTCTTTTAAATGCCTCCAGGGATTGTGACTTTACCGCTTCCCTGGGCAGCCTGTACTGGCGTTTGGCAACATTTTCTGTGAAGATATTTTCCCTAATATCCAATTCAAACCTCTTCTGCTGCAACTTGAGGCATTTTCATCTGGTCCTGTTATTGTTACCTGGGAGGAGAGACCAACCCCACCTGGCTACAACCTCCCTTCAGGTAGTTGTAGAGAAGTTCCTTCCAAACCTCCTTTTCTCCTGCCTAAACACTCCCTCTGCCACTGCTCACATCACAGCTCTGTTGAACAAGTCAGGTACATAGGTCTCTACAGCCACATTTTTAAAAGTGTATTTTTAAAAATACAACCAAATGGTATTTACTAAACCAAACCAAAGGCTGCAGGCTGCCTGCTAAAACAGTCCTTGAAATGCTGCTGTGTCCTAGCTCTGCTGAAGATTGCTGCTTCTCACCCAGCAGCAGAGTGGTGAGAAATTCTGTCCCTGCACCTCACCATGGGGCTCCATGCGTTCATCTGGGAGAAAGAAAGCAGTGGATTAAGCCACTGTTTTACTTCAGCTCTGAAAACTCTGCCCTCTGTGGTTGCTGCTGCTTGTTCTTGGGTGAGAAAACATTGCAGCAGGTGGATTCTGGCCAAGCCACTATGGGACATCACCCCCACATCTCCTACATGCCCATGCTGGTGTCACTCCACTTAGGGATCCCCTTTCTCTGAAGGCAGGAAGACACTGATGTTTGACACTACAAAATGGGCTCTGAGGCTCCAACCCTCCACCTTCTTTCCTTTTTCCTCCCTTGAGATGAGCCTGGACAAAGCAAATTGCACAAATCTTATTTGCTCAAGGATATTGGGACATATTTTAGCAAACCAAAAATCACATGGATTATTCAGTGCAGGATATTCAGCATGGGAGAAAGAGGAGTTCAAGTGATTTGAAGGCCAGTCCAGCCGTGGATGCTGGAGACAACTGCAGTCAAAGGCAAATTAAAAACGAGTATTTGGGCTCTTTAGTCTCTTGTTGACTTTCCAGCATATTTAAACCCTCAGTTTAAGAATACCTTGCTATTTGGCAATGATAACATGCCACTGACTGAACTAATGCATTATATCTTAGAAGGAAAACATTAAGTCTTGATGAATGACAAGCATTTTAGAAAGTACTCCTCCAACTGCATGCAGTGGTAGTTTTCCTGCTGATTTAATCATCGGATTCATTCAAGTAGTTATTTTCCACTCCCTTCCTAATCGGTGGATGAAGCCTCCGTTCAAAGCAAATGCTGTGTGCAGAGCTTAGGAGCTGTGAACAATTAGCAGTCCAATTAGCAGTATTTACAAGTGACAGCCAGATGGGCTGTAATAGCTGCCATCAATCACCAGAACGGGGAGAGCTCAGGAGGATGAAATAAATATCCCATTGCTGCCTCTCTCTCAGCGCTGGTGTTGATTCCTGTATCCAGCAGATGCCAGCAGAGACCTCAGCAGCAGCAGAGCTGTCCCAGCAGCGATCCTGAGAAAAGGCAAACTTTTCTGTTAATGGGATCAACCCTCAGAACTGCTGCATCCCAAATATGAGCACTCAGGGTAGGAGTTGTGACTGCTGCCCGAAGAGTACCTCACCAAAACCTAATTTAAAAGACAGATCCAACACGTGCTGCTCTTTAGGAAGTTTGTTGGGCAGGCTGAAATGAATAATTTGGGAAGCACATCAGAAAAGTGGCATTTTGTGCATGCAGGGCAGAGCTGCAGAGCTGCAGAGCTGCAGCCTGGAGGGCTGCTGAGATCAGTCCCAGTGCTGGCAGAATGCTTTGCTCAGCAGCACAGCTGCACTCTGGATGCTTTTGTATTTTTACATGATGACTCTGATTATTAATAATAAATGGGTAGAGAGGAAAATTCCACAGGATGGATTTTCCTATGTTCTTAAAACTGATCTAAGACCAAAAGGAAATAGATTTATTATTTATTTTTAGTAGTATTTAGTGTTAAGAGAATGTGTAATTGCAATATATTACAATATAATTTTAATAATATATTTTGGTACTTTAATTCTAACAAACTATAAGCATGTATCTACAAGAAGCTATCAGAATGCAAACCAATTTTTTGCTCATTTTCGGTAAGACATTCTATTTTTATTGTCCTGTTATTTTTTTAAAGTGAGCCACAAAGTGCTGGAAAGCAAAGATCCCAAGTCCTCTAGGAGGAATAACCCACAATAAGATCCAGTATTATTGATCCTGGGGTGAGTCCCAGTGGTTTCACTGGGCTGAATGTGGGAGGACAAGGCCAGCTCTCCCTCCCAGAGCATGGCCAGCCCTCCTGCTGCTCCCAGTTTGCAGAGGAGTGATGGGTTTCAGTGCCATGCTGCTGGCAGGACACTCCCTGAGTGCTGAACCATCCCCATCACCACAGCCAAAGTGCTTGGGCAGCAGCTCAGCATTTCTAGGTATTTTTTCCTAGGAAATCACTGCTGCAGGAAGCAGGAGGAGAAGTGATGTGGGGAGAGACAGACTGTGAATCCCTCTCAGTGGCATGAAATGCATGAGTCACAGGGGAAATCAGAGTGAAAGCAGCAGAAACCCCAGGGCACAGCACTGAGACCTGCACTAATCTGTCTGGGGAGTTTGGATGAGCTCAGCCATGAACACCCAGGGGGCTGTGACAGAAGGAGATTTAACAAGGAGGGCTGTGTGCTGGGGCTGCTTGTACTGGGTGGCAGAGCACACCAACGTGCCCACAGGCTCACTGGTGATCATAGGAGATGAGTAGGATCCAGCTGTGATTCAGCAAAGGCAGCAAATTCACCCTGAGAGGAACTGCTTGTTTTTTGTGTTATTTCTTGACTGCTGGCACTGAGCTCCTCCAGGTTCAGCTGGTTTCACAGAAACAAGCAATCACAAAACCAACCAGGGAGCAATTTCTGAGTACTTGGGATCCTTAATTTTATACATCCACTATTCTTGCCTTTATTTTTAATCTTCTTTCTTGCACAGTCAGTTCAGAAGCTAAGGGAGCATCAAAAGGTAATCATAAAGGTAACAAAGATTTTTAAAAGCATTGTTTAGACCAGAGGATTATGTCTTTCCTCAGGGACCTTTTATTGTGTGCACTGAAGAGTTAAAGGTGTTTGCAAACCACAGAGCTCCACATATTTGCTGTCCCTTCAGACATGGGGACACCTCTTCTCCTTGCCACCATAAAAGAAAAGCAGAAGGATGCAGCTGTGATGACTTTGGGGAAATCCCTTACGAAAATGATATTCCTCAGTTCCTGGGATGGAGATTGGGAGTGGAAATAGTGCCTCCCACATCTGGAGAAACATCCATGTTTCTCCCAGGGGCCAGAACAAGTCTGGCTGGAGGCAGCAGGGATATCTCCTCCTCCTTCTTCCAGCAGCTCTTAAACACTTTGGGTGGTGCCTGGGGGCTTGGCCAGAGGGATTCACCGAGGGATTCACACTCAGAGCAGGTGACAATTGTCCCCATGTTGGGGCTGCACATGGGCACCAGGCTGGCTCCTATGTGAGATTTTGGAAAACACCAGGCCAGCCCAGCCCTCCCCACTCCCATCAGAGAGCAGCTGGGAGGATGCTGGTGCTTCAAAACCCTTCTGGATGGGCCCTACAAATCAACACACTCCCCCAGGCTCATCTACCCTCAGGGTAGCTGTAGACAAAACCAGCAAAATAAATTTCTCAGAAATTCATCTTGCCCTCCCAGCAATTCCCGCACGACCCCATAAATGTAATTTGCTTACCTGATTTAGCAACATACTCTGAACTAATCTCAGCATCAGGGATGAAAAATGCTCTGAGTAACCAGGTCACTTGTTTTTTCCAGTGGAATCTAATGTGCCTGATCTGTGCCTGTGGCTTCTGTGCTCAGTCTGGTGCATTTTACAGAACATTTGGTAATATAGCATCCCTGAGGTCATGTCAAGTTCTGAATACAGCATCTGAATTGTGGAGTCTTTACAGAAAATATAACTCAAATGGTGATTGCCTCCTGCTATTAAATTGGAAAGATTTGCCATAGAAACCAGGCCTTGCCTGAGTGCTTCTCACTGATTTCACAGCAAAAAGGGTTTTAGGCAATGATCAGGAGCTGGGCAAAGCACAAAACTGGGACTTCCTTCTTTTCCTTGAGCCCAGGGGATGCTCTGCACAGAGCCTGGCAAAGTAAAGCCATGTCACAGTACACAACACAGATTCAAGCAGATGAAAAAGCTGCTGGCACCCCTCAGCACCCACAGCCTGGGTAAAGGCAGGGGCACTGTCCCAGCCCAGACTACAGCAGTGTCCTGGCAGGCCAAAGCCATGGGTTAGGCAGCAGGAACAGAGCTATGTCCTCCAGACTTGCTGTGCTGGCGCCCAGCATAATCCTGGGTTAGAGCAGCTCTGCTTGCTGCTGCCCAAAACCAAAGTGGGTTCATCCTGCCCCTCCTGCAGAGCTACCCCAGAGCTGAGAGCACCTGAGCAAATACTGGAATATCGGCCAGCAAAGAGAGGAATGGAAAAATGGCAATTTCAATGACTCACCTTCACAGAATTGCTCTGAGAACTGGGAAAGTCCAGCTTAATTTCAAGTTCTTTGCAATGTCACAACAGAGTGCATATAAAATGTGCAAACCCAGGGAATATTTCTGTGTCTGCTCTGGGGTGCCCTGACCCCCAGGGGAGCACTGACTTTGACCCTCATTCATGGAGA
>JAXCLO010000273.1:56731575-56749928 GCA_035583995.1 Arremon aurantiirostris
ATTCCTTCTTTTTCTATTCTTAGCTAGCCTTCTGATGAAATCCTTTCTTCTATTCTTTTAGTATAGTTTTAATATAAAATATATCATAACATAATAAATCAAGCCTTGTGAAACATGGAGTCAGATCCTCATCTCTTCCCTCATCCTCAGACCCCTGTGAACGCTGTAACACCCCACAGCAAGGCTTGAACCATACCTGGAGAGGAGGATGTTGCAGTTCTGAGCTCTCCTGCCATCTATGACAGAAAGCTCCTTGACTTTGTGCCGGGAACTCAACGTGTCATCAATGGCATCTTCCTTCTACGAGAAAATAAGAAGAAGAAAAGCCTGGAGAAGAGCCATGGAGCAGCAAGGACATTTAGTACTCTCAGTGTGATACACAGTGGGCCCCATAAATCAGGAGTGGCACCACAGGTTATGGGTAAAACCCCTCGCCTGTGACTGAAACACAAAAAGTCATTTCATAAACCAGAGCTGGCTTTGAAGCCACTGGTTAGAAATGTAAATATTTTCTCAGACAGGGAAGATTTAAAAATCTGCAAACACAGGGGCGCTGCTGAATAAATAAAGGCTGGCTTTCTCAGCGTACATACTTGTGATACTTCATTAAACCCTGGCATGGAGGATTTCATTATGGGCTGCTGCACACACTCAGCATCGCTCTTGTTCCTCACCCCTGCTCCAAACATCTGTGATCACCCTTCATGCATCAGCCCTCCTGAGCCAGCTAACTAATACATGCTGTCAGACTTGCAAAAGCAACCAGCAGCTATTTCAGTGAAATCCTCCCAAAATAAGGGATTTGAAAGCAGGAATTGGTATGGAATAAGCACCTGTATCTCCTAAGTGGCTTAAACACTTTACCTTCGGATGAGTAACAATACTGTGGTTGTGGGCAAATGGGCAGATCTACACAACAGCAGCTTTATAGGGCTGCCCGAGGAGTTCATGTTGCCCCAGGTTTTAATTTACCATATTGCATATTTTAGTGAGGTTAATCAATTAAAAGCTGGCTATTCAATCCTTCTGGAAGGAACACAATCTGGAGCTGCAAGGTCCTGAACGTTACAGATCCACACTAAACATCCATGAGCATAGGAGACCTGGCACATGGCCACTGCAAGGGCTGAGAGTGAGCTCTGAAATTACAATTCTTTTACTCATTTTCTAGTTTCAATAAAGAAAACATGCAGATATGAGAAGTGGGAAGAGAGGCAGGTGATGGAAAAGAAGCTCCAAGTCACCCAGCACCAGCTGCCCCTCTCATGTGCCTTGCCTGCTCTGACCAAGCAGAGAGCTTCCACCTGTGGGTTTATTTCCATCTTCTGAAAACAAAAACTGCTCAGGGTTAGGGTTAGGAGTTAGGAGCTTCACTGTGGAGCTAAAAATCCAACTCTTGGACTCAGACATTGGTTTCACCTCAGGCCAGACAGCAGAGAGGGTGGGTTCTGCCTCACCAGCCTCCCCAGCAGCAACTTTCAAGCTGCTCCTTCTGGTGATCTTTGCACCTTGTCTGATTCAACCCCGTCTGTCACACATGGACCCCCCTCAGAAGCAGCCACGTGTCCCCATGTCCCTGTCCCCAGCCCCACATCACACTCCTGCAGGTGCTCACTTACCTGTCTGGAGCTACCATTCACAAAGAAGTCCTACAGCCATAGCAGAAGCATGGAAAAAGGCAGTAAAAACACATGCAGTTCAGTGATCTCAGCAAAACCAGAGGGAACTGAAGCACACAGAAGGGAAATGTGCAGCAGTATGGGGGGGTTAACAGCATGGGGGTGCCAGTGCCCAAACAGGAGTGATGCAGGTGAAAATGTGGGTTATGGGATGTGCAGAAGGGCAGAGCTGATGGACAGGAGGCACTTGGGGGTGCCAGTGCTAAAACAGGGGGTGATGCAGGTAAAAATGTGGGTTATGGGATGTGCAGAAGGGCAGAGCTGATGAAGAGGAGGCTCCATGAAGGGATGAGGCCGAGGCACATTGTGCACAGGGGTGAGGAGGGGACACGGGATGAGGTGGGAGGATGCTGGCCAAGCCCTGCCACTGGCCCAAAGGCACAGCACTGCTCAGCCTGCCATGCCTGGAGGAAAATTGCTGGTTCCTGCACATCTGAGGGACTGAAATGCCAATGTGAGTGCCAGGAAAAACAGGGCTTGTGAGTGGAAATAAGGAGAGGAGCATCCCACAGCAAATGTGGCTGCAGCAAAACTTCACCACTGGCCACAGCAACATGCTTCTCCTCGAGTTCTCATCATTCTCCTCCTCCTCCCTGCTTCTGCAGGGCTCAGCAGCCTGGCTCCAGTGCCACCAGCAGCATGTCCCTCCCCACACCTGGCTGTGCTGGAAGCAGGTGCAGTTGAGCTGGCACCACACACATGTGCACACACACACACCCAGAGTTTTCCTTCCCCATCCGCTTGGCTGAGCTCTGCTGATCAAGAATCTTGTGGCTTAAAGTCTCTGGTTCAGTTAAGGCTAAGGATCAGTGTTTCACTAATCAATCCTACCAGGCAGTCTCATCTGTGGGAGAGGCACAAAGCACACCCACAAGCTGCAATGGCTATCTTTATCTTCATTTAACTCATCCCTGATTAGGAGCTCTTCCTTCCATTTCAGCCCTCAGACCTGCCCCATGATGCTCAGACTTGCTCCAGGCTGCTGGACAGGGAGGACATGGTGGCTTTCTCTGCTCCAGGAGAGGGAGAGCTCCTCATGCACTAAGGTAGAGATAAGAATCACTACAAAAAGGCCTCAAACCAGCCTCATCCCTGCCCCTCTCCCTCACAGGAACTGTGATCCAGCTCCTGCTACAGGATGGTGTAAGGAGAAGCAGCCTTAAATGTGCTGCCACCATCCCCACAAACAATTCCCAGCCCTGCTGTCCCTGGCCCCTGCACAGGTCACTCTCCCTTGCACAGAGGAGCTGGAGCCTTTCCTTCCTTCATCCTTTTTTGGGAGATGAATTCTTTCCCAGCTCACTGCTAAGCCCCTGCTTCAACAAGACATATTTTTTCCACTTGGCCCTGACTCTTTTACATCACTCACTGCTGCAGGATCTGCCAGAACTGCCCTGGCTGTGTCACTGCTCCTCATCAACATCACTCCCAGCCTCTACCCCCAGGAAGACTCTCAAGACATCCCTGACAGAGGCACAAACCCCTGTGTAGTTTAAGCCCTGATGGTCCTGGACTTGCCTTTCTCCATCACTACAGGCACACCATGCTGCCAGTTCTCATGCCACAGCCAAAAACGCCTGCTGGATTTTCTGTAAATGCTGCTATTCTGTACAGCTGCAGGGCTCAGACCTTCTCTGGGGACAGGGACATCTGCAGAGCCTCAGCTGGGAGGCTGCAGGCTCTCCTAGCAGCTTCATGAGGCAGGGATGAGCCCCAGGAAGCCCAGAGGGATCCTGTCCTCCCCACATGGAAAGGGCCCTTCCCAAAAGCTGCAGAGCTCAGCTAATAGCCTGCATTTACATCCCAGCCTGTGATGTGGGAAAAAACATTTAAAGAGATGCTTAAAATTAAGTACATGGTTAAAGCCTCGGGTGTGTGCAGCACTTTGGGATTCCCAGGCACTCTGGCAGCAAAACCAGACAAATGCCAGCACAGGCAGCCCCACAGCAGCCAGCCTGGGGGGGTCAGGGAGCTCTGTGCACTGCACACAACTCTGCCTGCTGTCCCCTGGGCAGGGCCACAGGGATGTACCCTCTGAGCAGGCATTTCCAGAGCCCTGCTTTGTCTGGGGGCATGGGCACAGGCAGCCCCTGATGCCCCATGTCCTGGGGATGCTGTGATGCAGGACAAGGGAAAGACATCACCACTGAGCAAGTGGCTCCAGACAGAGAACAGGCAGGAGAACCCTGCTCCTCCCTTGCTTCTTCGTGACAGAAACCAAGTTTTGCTAGAGCTTGAAAATGCTGGGAGTTGTGAAACCATTATTATGAGTTCATTGTGCCTCAGGGACAGGCTGTTCACTGCCCCAACCCCCCTCCATGTACACAGAGCCCCGTGGTTTGCATGTGTCACAGAATGGCTGGCGCTGAAGGGACTTTAAAGATCCTCTAGTGCAACCATGGGCAGGGAACACTCCTACTCATCCAGCATGGAACACTTCCACTTCTCCTGATCTCATGGAGCACATCTGCTGGCTGCAGAGCCATGATCTCCCTCTCCATGCTGGGACTAACACTGGGAGCACCCTGGGGACTCCCAGCTGGACAAACACATCCCTCAGGCCCAGGGAGATGCATCCCATGGCTCCATTGACACAGAATGACCACAAGGAACTTGTGCATCACGTCCCCAAGAGCAGCTCCAGCCCCAGCAGCATCTCACAGGTGGGATTTTGCCTTGTCTTTCCCATCTGCCTTCAGATGCTCTCACAGCATCTTCTGCCAGTCCCACCACAGCTCCTGGCTCCTCCATTCAGCTCCCTTCTGGTCCTCATCCCATGTCACAGCTCTCCTTGCACCATCTCCCTGCTCCTCCTGGCCCCAAACCTACCCAGCCACTTCGCCCAGCAGGATCTCAGCCAAGCCAAATTATTTTTAAATTCCTGCCTGGCAATAATCCTCATCACACCAGGTGACTCATGGGCTGGGGCCCGAGGGCAAACCATCCTGCTGACACTCAGGTTTCTATTCTTGCTCCTCTTCCATTTCCATCCCCTGTCCTCAGACATGCCCTCCAGTAGGAATGAGTCAAGCTCAAAAAATGCCAGGAGAAAGAGACATTGCTGTGGTCACCTCTTCCCAAAACACTGGGGCAGGCAGCACGTACCTCTGGTGGGTTACTCTTGATGTTTGCCCTGCTCTAATCCACCCTGATCTTTCCTTCAATTAGCCTCTGGAACAGATTAAACTCTCACACTGCCTAATGAGCTTAATGGGTCTGGTCCACTCCTTTCTGGCACCATCCCTCTGGCTGGGCCTGGCACGAAGGAGATAAGCTGCTCTCTCCTTCCAGGAACACAGCCAGGTGTTCAGCAGGTGAACATCCTTTTTATCCTTTTTCAGCCTGTCTCCTTGCTTTTTCTCCTGCCTTCTTGAAACTTCTTCCCATTTTCACCCTGCCTAGGGTAAAATAAGTGTCTAATTTTCTTCATGTGCTTTGATGCCTTCCAAATTGGGCCTACAGTGCTTGAGCAGGAGATTAAAAAGCAGAGACTTTTGCCTGCAATGACATTATTTTGGTTTGGGATATTTGTTCAAAGCTCACATTTTGCTCTTGGCTCACTACAAAAATAAAAAGAAGAGACCCACCCATGGTAGATGTGGGCAAAACTTAGTCCCTCTTGGCCAGAGAGAGATAGAAATTTTCCACCCAATACAGACACATGGAGAAGTTGCTGTTAACAGCAATCCAAAAATATTACCCAACTGTGGCCACATCTGGGGGTTATTTTCCTAACATTCCCTGTCTCTTTTTTTTTGTGTGTGTGTTTTTTTTGGTGATCCATCTTCAGGGTGCACATGATCAGGTGTGTGGAATCAGGCACAGTGAGCCATGAACAGCTGCCTCAACACCAAGGCTCTGGCACATGGATGAGAGGACAAAGCAGATGGAGCTGATCTGGCCAACATGGCTTTGGTATGAAATAATGATGGGAGATGTGTTTTGGGACCACCAGTGAAACCACATGATCCCATAATGGTGGCACCTCACCCAGGTGTGCCCAACCCTGGGCCAGCTGTTACCTGCTGTCTTTGGTAGGCTGAGAATGTCCTCTCCAGGTCCTCCAGGTCCAGGATTTTGAACACTTTTGTGTCATCTATGTTGGTCCACACGGTGCCTGCCAGCTTGTTCTGCAAGACAGTGGGAGCATTGCAGGTGGGGGTCCTCACCCACTGCCCTCACATCACCATCCAGCACCTCAGTGCCCAAAGTTTTGCCCAGCTTACCTCTGGAAGCTTGGACCAGTTGAAGGACTTCAGGGCGTTGGTTGGCTGAGGGATGCTCTTCTTCTTGAAGGCCATGCCCGGGGGTGCCCCAAGGGGAGGCATCAGCCCCCCCAGGGGTGGGGGGCCAGGGGGAGGGGGGGGACCACCAGGAGGAGGAGGTGGGGGAGGAGGTGGGAGACATCCCCCTGGGAGTGGGGGGGGGGGTGGAGGGGGAAGCAGGGAGCCGGGAGTTGGAGAAGGCGAAGGGCCCCCAGGTGCTCCTGGTGGCATGGGAGGTCCTCCAGGGCTGGCAGCACAGATTGCCCTCTGGGAGAGAAAGAGGAATGGGGACTGGTCATATGGAGGTCGGGACACCACCTAAAAATACCCCCATGCTGATTTTTAATTAATTTGGTTAAATTTTAGGAAAAATGAAGCATTCAAATACTTCAACACTCCTGACTGAGGCTCAGTGCAGCTGAGAGGCAGAATAGCCCATCACTAGGGACAGACACCTTGGTGGCTCTCCCAACAAGCCTCTTTCTCAGTGCCCCCATGCAGCTGAGCCTCCTGGAATCACCCCACAGCACATGCAGGGGATTAGGGACTGGGCCCACAACAGGAGGAGGTTTGAGGTCTCACCCTGCTCATCTCGTGGAGCTGGGCTGTCAGATCTGCCACCTGCTGCTTGACCTGCTTGTGCTCGCTGGACTCCTTCTCCAGCTTCTCCTTCATCTTGTTCAGTGTCTGCATCATCTCCTCCTTCTCCTGGGCCTTGGCATCACACTCCCTCTCCTTCTTCTCCAGCTTCTGCTGCAGCTCTGTGTGCTCTGAAACAGCCCCAGGAGAACACTTTTGGGTGACAAACACTCCTTTTTGCCAACAGCAGCCCATGGGGGGCTAAACCCCACACTGCCCTGCAGAGAAGCGTCAGCTGGCAAAAAGGAGCCTGTGCTGTGCCTCAATACCCCATGTGGAGCCTCTCCATGAAAAAAAAATATTATTTTCTCTGCCCATTTTCCATGTCAGCCCCATGGCATGACACTATCTCAGCCCTTCAGCAAAGCCTGCAGATATATGTATAAATAAACATATAAATACATGTGTATGGTAACTGTTTAGCCAAGGTTAGAGCTGACATGGTGTATTCCTCCACCACTCACCTTTTCTCATTTTTTCTGCTTGCTCTTTCCACTGTTTGACTTCATTTTCATTGACTAACCTAAAAGGAGAAGAGATGTAGCATGTGAGACAATCCTACTACAGCAAACAGGAGACCATCACCAGCAAGGGACACGACTGAGAAAGTGGAATTTAGGGCTCCAAACTAATAGCTCTGCTGTGTCTCCCCTCAGAGAGGTGAGATTTTTTTTTTCTGATAGGAAGAGATTTACAGGGCAGAGGGCATAGAGAGAAGTCAGAAAGCATATAAACAATTTTAATTACTACAAGCTCCATAGCTAATTGTCACTCTGTCACAATGGAACTTAAAAGAGATGTATAAAAGATATGTGGAATTGTGCTAAATGTGCATCTGCAAAATTCAATCGTTCAGAAGAATTCAAATGGGATTCAATTTGATGGAAGACAGAGGACACTGAGATCTCTAATATACAAAATTTATCAGAGAACACACAAAAACTCCAAAGTCTCAACTACTACTTGCAAGTGCTGTCTAATAAAAAGGATGGGCTTCATTGCTAAGGTGGGGTGAAGCCAACAGCTCCAGGGATGCTGGCTCATGTCCAGCCGAGGAGCCAGAACACCACTGTGTGATGTGTGACAGTGACCAGCCAGGAACAGTGACCCCTGAGCACTTACATTCGTACGACATTTTTAATGTTGAAGTTTTCCAGAGGAGTGGCATCAGGGTCCTGCCCTTTGTCACTCTGGATGACAATCTGCTGCACGATCCTGTCCAGCAGCAGCCAGTACTGGACGGTGTTGCCGCTTCTTTTATCTGCAGGGAAGGAAGGGGACAGACTGACGTGAGCACAGGGCAGGCTGTGACACTGCTGGGCAGGGGGGCTGGGCTGCCAAGCCCCCAGCAAGCCCTGCCTTTCCTGGCCTCTCCTGGGACTCACAAGGCATCTGGAGACAGTGGTGCAGGATGGACATAAAGTGCGGGTACGCCTCGCTGTGCGTCAGCCTCTTCCTCGTCAGCTCGAACATCTGAGTTGCACTTTTGGTGTCAATGTGGACCTGTGGGCAGGAGACAGGCAGGGTCAGGCCACTGCAGCCACAACAGCGTCTCCTGATCCCTGAGTCTCAGCTGCACACCCCATGAGCCACCCCCACTCCAAAACTGACAGACAAACCGGCCCCACTGCCCTGCGAGGGGCAAACAGAGCTGCTGGGCAGGCAAAGGACAAGAGGGCTAAAGCAGGCTCTAGGATAGATGTTGCAAAAGTGCAGGGCAACAGGAAAGACTTCCAAGCTCCACATTTTATCCAGAAGACCACTCTTTGTCCCTTTGACCACTCTTTTAAAACTAACTGTGACACTGGGTGCCAGTGTCTGCATCAGCAGCATTTGTACTCACCAGCTCAAATCTTTTGGCAAACTCCAGTTCATCTTCATTTCTAAGCATTTCAAAGAAATCTAAGTGCCTGAGGAAAGAAAAGGGGAAAAAAACCAAACCAGAACAACCTGTTAAAAGCAGATATAAATGTGACAATGAGTAAATTACAGGCAGCTGGTTTGTCAGTGGACCAGACGCTGGGAGGGCTTGAAACACCAAGTGGACCTTCAGTCCTGACTTCCTAATCACTACAGGATGTGCAAGGAGCCTTTTGGGATGAGAAGAGGTAGATGAGGGCTGACAGCATCCCCTGAACCCCTGATGGCACATCCTCCTCAGCTCAACCCTACATGAGAATGCAGCAAAACCATGTTGGAATTTTCTTATCCCTCTCTGGAGACAGCAATGAATTTCAATAAGAGATGTGACTCTAGGCCAACACCTGAAGCAAGGGCAGCAGACAAAAATCACAAATGTGTTGGAGGTCTCTACTCACCGGTCGAGGGTTGAATTTTCATGTTGCCTTAGTTTGTCAATGACTGGCTGGATGCCCAGCATGAGGAATTCATATCTCAGATGGAGTCTGAAATCCAGGCTTTCCTGCAAGGCACAGGTGTGGGCTCAGCACAGCAAGGTGCACACCCTCAGAAAGTTCACTGAAATAAAATAAACACCCCAAGCACACCCCAAGGCCTCCCTGGTGCTCACCACGCCTGCCCCCTGGCTCAGGACAGCATTGATGAAGGACATGATGGCTGTCTTGAGGCTCACTTCATCTCGGTACCGGCCCGTGCTCTTGTCCAGGTCGTTGATCAGCGTCTGCCAAACACATGGTGACAGCTCAGTGCCCTGTGACAGCGCCAGTGCTGCCCAAACAGCCAGGGAACACAGGCAGGAACAGCTCCTGGTGATGCTCCATCAGCTGCTGGCCACCCCAGCACCCATCTGGGCCAGCACCAGCCCATCCAGCAATGCTACAGCCTTGCAGAGCTCTGATCCCAGGGACCCTGCACAAACAAGCTTTTTTTTTTTTGGTAGGTTTCACCTTAAATAACTGTTTCCTCCCTCCTTGCTTGGCTGCACATCTCATCAGACACAGCTCTGGGGTAATTCTGGATTTTTCAACTTGCAAACAGCCATAACAAAACATTTGCAAGCTGCCACTCAGATATTCGGGAGGAGAAAGGGTCAGGAATGCTGAATTTCAGGGGCTGAGGGGTGAGTGAAGAGCCACTGTTGTGGTTTGGAATGGAGGAAATTTAGGGAAGTGATGTAAAACTTTTCGTTCCCAAGGAACAAAATTTAAAAGAAAGGAACTTATTTAGAAATAAATAATGAAAATTTTTACCTTTAAACAACTCATCTTGAAAACAACACCCCATAAATCAACATAACCCATCAACAAACTGTAAGAAAACTTGTAGAAGACAAGACGGGCCTCATGGTAACAGGGTTCCCCAAACAGCTGTTATCAGTGAAGAAATTAGAAACCACGAAAGAACTGGGTTTTTCCCTCTTATAAAAAAATCTCCATAACATTAACAAAAAAAACCCAAAACCAAACTTCTCTCCCTAAGTAAACTGAGAAAAAAAATCCTATTTTAGAAGTAATAAACTGACTAGAAATTGTAGGTTTTGTTTCTTTACATTATCAATAAGGAAAAAAAGGTTGCAGTGTGGAGAGAAGTGCTCTGACGAGTTTAATTTAATTCCTACTACCTTTTTTCCTTTTAATTACCTTCCTTATTTCCTTTTAATTTATTAAAAAAATTTTCTTTATACCCTTTTAAAGTTTTAAACCTGCTTACCTTTCCCCTAATCCTACCTCACAACAAGAAGTAAACACACCAATAATTAACCGACACCAAACCCATCACACTCTTTAATCCATTAACCAAAAAAAAAAAAAATCTCAAAATTAGTAAAAATCTGAAATTACCAAACCAAAACCAGCACACCCACCTACCTGAAAACGAGTCCTTTCACTGGCATATTTCTGGTAGTGCAGCATGGCCTCCAGTACCTTCTTGTGGCCGCCGGGAACCAGGCACACGGCGCCCATGATTTCCAGCACTGCCACTTTTGTCTTAATATTCTCTGTGCTCAGACTCTGAGCAATGACATTGATGCTCTCCAGGTGGGCCAGGACGTGGGCCCTGCCCAGGGAGTTGTTCATTAGTGCTTTTATACATCCAATGAGCGAGGTATGTATTCGAGACTCTGCTGTCTCATAGTCCATGCTTTTGAGGAAGTTGAGGATACATGATAAGCCATCCAGGTCGATGAAGCGGGTCACAAACCTGCCAGGAAAGGGGGTTTTCACTTTATAATTATCTATAAATTAATTATTAATTAATTCAATTCTTTATTAATTATTTATTAATTTATAATTGGCCTTTTACCCCCAAACAGTCTGTTGATGCACACCTAGAACCTTCCTGTATACTTGTTCATGGATAGCAGAAAGCCTGAAGGAATCTTGCGGCCAACACACAGGGATGGGGGTGTAAAAATCAATTTAATTGGTGCCTGGTTGCCTGTGCTACCTGCACAAGGTTCCTCAGAGTGAGGATATTCCAAAGAGAACCAGCTAACCCAGCCACCAACACAAATCTCAGGATGGAGGTTGGAAGTTTGCAGTCACACTGCAAAAAAAACCAAGCTGAGTTTTGAGACAATTTTTGAGCTGGAAGAAGATCCCAAGCCCTGAAGTCACCTCTTCATCAGCTGCAGACGCTTCAATGTCACCTCTCCTGCCTCACCACCTCACCATCCACATCCTTCTCCTCCCTCAGGCACAGCTCCCCAGTTTTAAGGGATTTCTGATTTTTGCGATGATTTACAACACCACTGAACAGAAAGCAGACAGCAAACACAGGGCAGTGCTCAGGCAGGTTCACCACACCCAGCACTGCACCCTGCTGAGGCATTTTAGGGCCCCCATGCCCAGTGCCACCCAGGCTGGGTGTCCTCTGCTTTGGCAAAAGGCTGGAAATCAAACAAGCCAAGAACATCCCAGCACTGGGATGATTTTAATTCAAAACAAGCCATGCTGATGGGCAGCAACAAAAGGAGTAATTGCAGGCTTGGGGGAAACTGCTTTCTCTGCTTCAAAGCTTGCTCTTCTTCCAGCCAAAGTCAATAGGGAAGTTGGTGTTCACTTCCCTGGGTGCAGAAGTGGGTCCAACAGGTAAAATTTTCTACAGAGCCTGCTGCATCCCTCAAAAAACACTCAAATCCCAATTTTAAGGATTTATGAAGTTTCCTGGCTGGCCAACAGCCCTGCTCACTGCAGGGGCCAGCACCCACAAGGTCCAGGTGTCACAGAAATCAGGTGCTCACCCCAGACGCTGGAAATTTCTTACTATTAACCACAGGTGGAAAAGGGAAAGATATTTGCAAGCAATAGTAAATTTGTTTCTTCCATAACCAAAACAAGTCAGGCACTTCCCAATGGAACATATTCCCAACAGAAGATATCAACTGAGGCACTTTAGGTATTGCAAAAGTGTGCATGCAGACTCCAGAGAAAATGAAATTAGGAAAAGCTACAGACATTCAGAAAGCATCCCAGCCTTCATTTATCCTCCCATCAAAAATTGTTTTCAATTTCATAAAAGCCTGAAGATTCATGTGACTTTACTCCCTTATAAAGTGCAAGAGGAGCTGAAGTTGAAACAAAGGTCCTAACTGACCAATAAAAATTGTTGTTTTCTTGGAAAAAAAATCTTCAAGGAATTTTTACATTCTGTTCAGTACAAAGGAAAATTTGGAAAAATAAAAAAGTTGCCTGATTTGCCTGAATAAACAGGGAGGTCCTGGTGGCTCTTGGTCACTAAAAGGACCAAGAAAAAGGAACAAAATGACAAGATGTGACACAAAAAAAAGCAGTTGGTGAAACAAAAAAAAGGCAGTTAGTGCCTCAGAGTCCTCACCTCTCTCACCCTGTACAGCTCCCATATATATTCCTATTTAACCCCCTGCTCTGCCACAAAACTCAAATACAAAAAAGAGAAGGGAAGGCGAAGGGGAAGGGGAAGGGGAAGGGGAAGGAAAGGGAAAGGAAAGGAAAGGGAAAGGAAAGGGAATTGCCTCATTGGTTTCGTCCGCAGTGCAGTCTTCAAACTTTCGATTGTTTTATTTCTCTCCTCCTCATCTTCTTTTTCCAAGGCGATCAGGGATTTTCTCTGTGCAAGGAGGAAGGCAGAGATCAGAAGGGGAATGTCCCTGTGTGCTCAAGGAGAGGCAGTGGCAAGTGCCCACCACTCACTGTGCCAAGCCATGGGGATCCTAAACCCACCCTGGGAGTCTGGAATCCTTATGGCAATCCCAGAACTTGGGAAAAGGAGCAGTGAGGAAAAGCACTCCATGGTCTGGATGGGGACAGAGGGATGAAGGCACTGCCTCCAAGCCCCCACACAACTCCTGCTCTGCTCTGCACTGCTGTGGCCTCACCTTCAGTCCTGGGGGCAGTTTTGGGGCACCACAATGTAAAAAAAGACATCAAAAAACCACATTAGGCTATTGGAGATTATCCAGAGTAAGCGATGGGGATGGTGAACAGCCAGCCCTGTCATTCCCAAGTCTCCCAGTGCAACCCAGCAGTGTGGATCTCAGCTGGGGACAGGGGCTGTGTGCACAGGATGCATCTCCCACACTGGATTTTGCTCTCCAGCTGGGGCTGGGGCTGGGATTTGACTCCTGCACCAGGGCTGCCTGCTCCCTGGGCATGCATGAGGCACAGCTACAGCTGAAGCAGCTCCCTGAGTGGTTCCTGCAGCACCCAGCAGTGCTGGGCCCCCAGAGGTGTCAGGGTGAGCCCTGCCAGCCCTGGCTGAGGCTAATCCATAGCAGAAAGGGACCCAGCAGATATGAGGAGCTGTGCTGACCCCTCCATTTAACCCAGCTCCTCTTCAGCAGCACGTCAGGGAGATCAAAGCCACCCTGCAGGCATCTGGCAGGCTTTGATCACAAGCTCTGCTCAGGCTCAGGGCCCTGCCTGGCTGGCAGCCCATGGCCAGCACTGGGTGTTCCTGCCTTCCCAGAGGGATCAGCACACTCCCTGCTGGCTCACAGCCCCTGCTCATCCCTCTGGGAGTGCTCAAGGCCAGGCTGGATGGGGCTTGGAGCTACCTGGTCTGGTGGAAGGGGGTTGGAGCTGGATGTCCTTTAAGGTCCCTTCCCACGCAAACCCCACCCATGATTCTGTGGCTGCACAGAACACCTCAGGTGCTGCAGGAACATCTCCACTGTGCAGCTGTTGGTGTAACAGGTGACACTGCCACCCTCTCAGGCACAGTGCTGGCACTGTCCCCACCCTGCTGCTGCCCCACCTGGGGTTCAGAGTCACCAGGGATACTCACAGCAGCCATGGAATTCAGCTGATCAATGTAGAACTCTGGCCAGCTGGTGGCTCCTTTATTTTCTTCCTGGTCCTGAGTAGTGGATAAAAAAAAGTGAAACAAAGCCAGATAGTAAAAAAATAGTATTAACATTCCCTGCCCTTCATGGCCAACTATTTCTGAAGCATCCCTGAGCTCTTGCATTATTTTATGTTAATATAAATGTGACTTTCTACATTCTGAGCTTCCCCCTGACTCCAGCTATGCAAACACTACCTGATTTATTGAACTGCCATAAATACAATTACACCATCTGCCTGTGACCAAACACTGCCCCACTGATACTGCATCAGTCTTGTGATTATCAGCTTCAGGGAAACCAGACTAAAATTTTACATTCAAATCTCTCTTGTTTCAACTCCGCAGTGCCCTTGAAGATTTGGCTGCACAGCCTTGAGTATGCTCGGGGGGAAAATGTTTAAAAGCAATGAAGAATGTTTAAATGTGACATGGTGTAGGCTGAACTCCTGGAGCAGAACCATGACTTATCAACAGCCTAAGAGAGACTCCAGGCACAACAGCTCCTCTGGGGACTTCACAAGTCACTGGGAGGGAACATGCATCTGGCAATGTCACCTCTTAAAGGATGTCACCCCTGGGCCCATGATCTGTGACACTGAGTGATGCAGAGCCTCATCTGGCCACCCTGGTCCACAATGCCCTGCACCTGCAGGGTTCAAGAGGGCTTTTCAGGCTCTACCTTGTTCTTGTAGGACATGATTGAAGGATTAAAATCCCTCAGTTCCCTCTGAGCCCAGCTCAGGTAATGCTGCACATTCCCAGAGGCTGCATGGAGCGAGCAGGCAGAATTTGAGGGAGGCTGCATGGAGCGAGCGGGCAGAATTTGAGGGAATACTTCATAATTAACCTTTTCCCTCACTTTGTTTTCTTAAAAACATATATACCAAAAGAAGAAGAGGATTTCACAGCAGAAGTTCTACACAGGTCCCAAACATCTTCCATCAGTAACCATCTTCTGATCACAGCCTAACTGGCTGCATGGCTCTGCCCCTTTCCTAACTTTCAGAGCTGTTTGTAAACCTCATCCCACACCCCAAACATGTGTGTTGGGGGGAGCTGGACAGAAGCTCCTCTCTGCCACTCTCTGTGCTCACAAACAACCGTGGCTGCTTCAGCGAGCCCGGGGAGCAGAGCCCCAAACATTCACTGTGCCTTCAAGAGGCTTATCTGGAAAACTTCTGTGCATCCACACTTCCCAAGATGAGGACAAGCAGATTGAAGGACAGGTAATTTGGATGAGACACAGTTTGCCCCTGGGCAGAACAGGCTGTGCCTCCAGACCTGACCCCTCCTTCGGCTGTGCCTGGCTCCAAGGCAGGGACAACACAAGCGTGAGAGCACCAAGAGGCCTGGAAAGCTCTGCCCTTTGCTTTAACACTTTCTCCTGACCCCACATTCACTCAGAGGTGCCAAGCAGCTGGGCTGAGGCTCAGGCCACCTGTCTGCTCAGCGTTAATTCTGTCTGACATGGACATCAGGGCTTTCAGCTCCTCACTGAGCCCTGGGCACTCGTGCCAACCCTCTCTGTGCCCTGCCAGGGCAAGGCTCTGCACAAAGCTTGTGGGAATTCTGCATTTACCAGCTTTCCTGCCCCACTTTAGAGTCCAGCATGCAAATGGACTCCAGGGGACAGCAGAGCTAGGGCACTCTCAGGTGCCTTGAGCATGGCCCTGTCACCTCCTGGAGGTGTCAGAGAAGGTCCTTCCCATTACTCCTCTTACAAGAAGCATCTCTTTCTGTCCTAGGGTGATGTTATGATGCTCGTATCCCCATTCATGTGTTCTGTTTATGCTGGATATTATATTCTGTGCCTTCAAGACTGGCTCTGAAGAGTGAAAGTTTTGTTTGGGTTTTCTTATCAGCCTGGTGGGACACAGAGACAGGGCAAGAGCTAATGCGGCTTTTGCTTTTCGCTTTGCTCTCTTGCTTCTGCTTGCTTTTGCTTCTGCTCATTAGCTAGTTTAGCTAAACAGTCCTAATTTTTCCCTGGACTGTTTCTCCTTTCCTTTTTTTTGGACCTACTCGAGCCTGCTCTGGGCTGGGGCCTGGCAAACCCTGAGAGTTTGCACCTTGTGGGCCAGCGGGGCCTACTCTGGGCAGCAGCTGCCCCAGCGCCGGAGGGACTGAGAACAGAGCGAGCACCCCCAGAGAGACTTTCTGAATTTGTCATCTTTTTCAGAGTGGTGACAGAGTGGTGTCATCCAGTATTGTTCATTTTGTGTGCTGGGGGTGCTGTGCCTGTTAATAAACAGGTCCTTTCCACTTCTCTCTAAGGAATCCTTCCCGAACCGGCTGGGGGCAGGGGCCGTGTGGGTTTGCTTTCTGGAGGGCCCCCTTTGGAGATTCTCTCCCAAATTTGCCCTAAACCAGGACAAAATGCTTTGTATTAAAAAGCTTGGAAATGCTGCCTGGTGATATATCCTAACACAGAGAGAATCCATAGAGATGGTTTTACCATCTCTCAGTATTTACCAGTCATTTTAGCACACATTTTACCAGTCTCTGAGTGTTTGCACCGCTGCCATTAAGGGTGGACACTGACACATGAGCTGAGCTGCAGGCACTGAGCCAAGTCTCTGAAGGATTCAGCCAGGTCTGGGCTTCATTTGCTCTTGCTGAGAAGTGCTTGTATTGGGTCTCAGCACAGACGCATTTAACAGGAGAGCAACCAGGCACTCCAAGGCATAATGCAAGAGCACATGCACAGGGAAACCAAGTGAGAAGAATTCTGATTAATTGCCATGTATTCATTTGCTTCTGCAGTGGATGGAATATTTGCTTCGAGCCTTTCAGAGACAGTACAGAAATGCTTCACATAGCTCACCAGCCTCACAGTCAAGCCCATTTTCTGCTGGTTTACTTTCAGCCCCACATTAGTGAATGAGCAGGACAAGTAAAAACATCTTTTCACCTCCTAAGGCAGCAAAGCTCGCTAGTCAGGCACAGAAAGAAGTGAACTGTAACATTGGCTAGTTTAGATAGACTCACAGAATGTACAATCCCCTTTTAAAAGCTTCCCTATTGCACAAATCCCCGTTTTGTGCCTTTTTTTTTCCCAAGGAACATTCTTATATTTATACCCAAACTGTCTAATCAGAGATGGTGTCAGGTGTCAATAAGGAAGCACAGGAACCTAAACTGAGCCCAGACAGATATGTTGAAACAAACACTTTCATCTTGTCAGGAGTGGTTTGTTTGTGTCTCATACAGAACTGCGAGGAACCATAACCACAAATACTTCACACGGTACTTTGAATTTAATAGCTCACATGGGCTACTGTCTGAATTACTGCCTTTTATTTTATGACTAAATTAATATTATATACACAGGAGCACATTTAAAATACCCAACAGTGTGAAAGAAATGATTGCTGTGTTGAAAAATATAATTTTTTATGCACAGAAGTTATTAGTAAAGCCACATTCCCCAGTCCATTAATGTGCACACATTTAAATTTTCCTTTTTTTTTTCTTCCTTTTGACCTTTCTTTTCAGATACTACAGCATGTTATCTTAAAGCTTTAATAAAACACTAATTCACTCATGCTTTTTATGGCCTACTAATTTGTCTGTTGTGCCATATATTTCGTTTCATAACTTTTATATGCAAATCAATAAAAACTACTTTGATATTTCATTTAAATCATTGAATAATTAACACATCCCTGCCCCCAAGTTAGCTATACAGTAACATAGAGAACTAGCACACACAAAACTTCAAGTAAAATGGAGTAAAACTGAAGATAGGGATAAATCCATATTGTTTTAAAATATCAGAAGAGAAACTGCACTTCTAAAAAGAAAAAGAGGGGAGAAAAAACTCATACCAGGGGGAAAAATGACCCCTGAATATGTATCATATTGGAGATGGGGGGAAAAAAGGAAATGGAAGTGGACAAAAATATTGGTATGAACCTCTTTGAAGATGTTATCTGAGTTCTAAGAAACGGAAAATGAAGTAGAGTGCTCATGGTTTGGGATTTTCCAGCCCCACTCCTCACACCAGAGCTGTGTCTGGGCTTTGCTCCTCCCAGTGCAGCCCCAGCTCACTGCCGGGCACAAATCCCGGCTCCAGCACGTGGCTCTCTCCAGGCTTCAACACTCCTCCACGTGCAAGCAAAACTGTGGGACCTTTCCTGACTCCTCCAGGGATCACTGTGCTCCTGAGCTCCTTTCTAGCCTGGTTTCTCCCAGAATCAGGGCACCTGCAATCCTACCACTGCATGTAGGTGTTCTGATAGCCTCTAAACCCAGGAGCCAAGTTTACATTTCATAGAGATCTCAAAAAAAATGCACATTCTTGCAATTGTCATGGAAAATACAAGGAGAAGCAAAGGCAAGAGAGGTGATGTGTCCCACAGGCAAGAGCTGAAGTCCGAGTGTGTCAGTGTTTGTGGGTCCCCAGGATGAGGGAAGAGATGAGAATCTTGACTCCATGTTTCAGAAGGATGTTATATGTTATGTTATGTTATGTTATGTTATGTTATGTTATGTTATGTTATGTTATGTTATGTTATGTTATGTT
>JAXCLO010000273.1:56750028-56815361 GCA_035583995.1 Arremon aurantiirostris
GAAGTTCATTTCTTCTGATAATGGAGCAATAAATTCTCTTTCTCTGAAAGATTTGGGTGTCCTGTGGCTGCTATCTCATTGCAAGTCCTCGCTTTAAAAAAAAAAATCTTACATAGCATAGTTTATATTTTAACAATATGTTATAACCTTAAACTATATTTATCACACTACTTAAGAAAATTAATACAGCGTAACTTTCTAACATAACATATATAATATTCATTTTAATATTTGAAGAAAGCCAATCATAAAATACAAATTTTTCACATCTCCCACTCTTAACTCTAGCCCTCAGCCTGTGTGTGCGCTTACACCTGCTCCGGGGCAAGAGGCCCCTGTTAATGGAATTCTTGTTTTCCTCTTTTCTTCCCTGATGGCCTCTCCAAAATGATCAACAAAAATAAGAGTTGAAACTCTGGCCTCAACAAGGGCAAATTGAATGTGCCCTCGGTGTCAGCGGGGGCAGGATTTCACTTGTTCAGCCAGAAACAGGTTTTGCCAGAATCCTGACTCTTTCCCCTCGAGTTATGGTGATTACTGGGGGAGAGGGGAAGGGGGAAGGGAGAGGGAAGAGCTATAATAAAGAGGTGGATAAAACAAACAAAAAACCCCACATACAGTGGTAAAATGTACACTGACTATTGTTGTTCTGGTGGTTTATAATAAAATTTGGAAAATGAAGCAAATGAAGAAAAGAAGACAAGATAAAAAATTAAGGGGTTTGTTTCAGAGTTTACCTTTCCCTGGTTTAAGGAGTTATAAATAATCCCTCCTAAAGGGCTGGGTTACCTCCCATCATCAGTCTTATCTCCACAATGCCTGTTCCATCATGCTCATTTCAGGGTCAAAAAATCCACCTTGAAAAGCCAGCAGCACCCAGCAGATTTCCCTGAGATCCATGCAGAGAGATTTCCCTGAGATCCATGCATGTTTTCCAGCCCTTACACTATTCCAGCACTGGGAAACCAACCCAGGTTTTGTGTGTTTGGCCTCAGGGTGCCTTTCCCTGGATCACTGTGGCTCGAAGCAGCATGGAAGCAAACTAACAGCTCTTCATGGTCTCTTCTGGATTGTTGCCCAAGAATTCCTTTATTTTAATCCATCTATTATTGAATTGGCATGATTGGAAACAACATTTGGGAAGAAGAGGGGTCACTCACTGCAACACAAGTCCCAGGCCTGGAGAACAGTGAGCACAGGGACATCATTGTCCAGGGAGGCCACAAAGGGGATCCAAGGCTGGAGACAGGCTGAGAGAGCTGGGGCTGTTCATCCTAGAGAAGAAAAGATTCCAGGGACACCTTAGAGCTCCTTCCAGGGCCTAAACTGGCTCCAGGAGAACTGGAGAGGGAATGCTTACAAAGGCATGGAGGGCTGGGACAAGGGGGATTGGCTTCAAGCTGACAGAAGACAGTGAGGGATGGGATGTTGGGAAAAAATTCTTCCCTGTGAGGATGGTGAGGCCGTGGCACAGGGTGCCCAGAGAAGCTGTGGCTGCCCCACCCCTGGAAGTGTCCAAGGCCAGGTTGGACGCTGGGGCTTGGAGCACCCTGGGATGGTGGAAGATGTCCCTGCCATGGCAGGGGTGGGCCTGGATGGTTTTTAGGGTCCCTTCCAACCCAACCCAGCCTGGTCTGGGACTCTCCCAGGGATGGAGCAGCCACAGCTTCCCTGGCAACCTGCCAGTGCATCTTTAAGTGTCCTTCCAGCTCAAACCATTCCCTGATTCTCTGATTCTTCCCATCTGTATGGAGACGAGAGACTAAATTTGAATGAACATTTGTCTGCGCACACATTTCCAAGCCTCAGTGTTTATGCAGAGACCCTTAGAAATCCCACCCTCCTTTCTCAAAAGGAGGAGCACAAAAGGAAAATTCTTCCTTTCCTTTCTCCAAAGGAAGAGCACAGTGTTCCTCTCCCAGTTAAAGATGTTTCTCTACTTTAAACTTCACCCACACGAGCTTGTTTGATGCCTGCAGTGGCAGAAAGTACAAAGAATTGCCAAAAAAGGGCTTTGACCATGGTAAGCTCAGCAGCACTGCACATCTCTGGCAAGCAGAGAAGCACCACCATCACTTACAGCATTAATTTAGTGCCACACAGCTGCTGCAGGTCCAAGAAATCCAGCTTGGGTGGCTTGGGAAGCAAATTCCTGCTTCAGTCATTCAGCCAGTTTGCAGATCAAAGAGGTCTTGGTGAAAAGTAAGGTACAGGTTATTGGAAATTCAATCTCAGCTGGAATAAGCCGCTGTGGGGTTTCCTACCTCCAGTTACTGCTCTGGGAATGCAAACAAAAGGGGGAGGTAGCAGAGAATGAACAAAACCTCCCAAAAGTCAAGGAAAGAAGGAGGAGGAAAAGAGAAAAGATGAATTATTCCATCACCAGCAGACTCCTGGGCGGTCCATTTGTTCTTCCAGCAGAAAAGTCCTTCCTTTGCCATCCACAACAACCACCTGGCCTCTGCCTTGCCTTCAGCCCTTTGCCCACATTTCAAGCCATAATTACGGGCTCCAGGTGCATCCTCCAGCCCATCCCTGGTGCATTCACAGGGAGGGATTGCAATTCCCCAGCCTCCCCCAGGGCTTTGTCCAGCCCGGCTGTAGTGCTGCATTGACCTGGGGACGGCACAAAGGGGAGGGAAATGGAATTTCCCGGGGGAACAAAGGGAATTAGAGCTCCACACCTCCTGTCAGGTGACCCTGCAGAGCTGCCTGAGGGATCTCTGGGGAGGGACAAGGCTGGGGCAGGGAAAAGCCCGAGCAGGGCAGCAGGGCTGGCAGGCTGTCCTAGGGTGACATGATGATGCTTGTGTCCCCATTCATGTGCTCTGTTTATGCTGGATATTATATTCTGTGCCTTCAAGACTGGCTCTGAAGAGTGAAAGTTTTGTTTTGGTTTTGTTATCAGCTGCTCCCCCAAGGCTGGTGGGACACAGAGACAGGGCAGTACACGGTGCTGCTTTTGCTTTTTGCTTGGCTTTTCGCTTTGCTCTTGCTTCTGCTTTGCTCTTGCTTTTTGCTTCTGCTCATTAGTTAGTTTAGCTAAACAGTCCAAATTTCTTCCTGGACTGTTTCTCCTTTCCCTTTTTTGGAACCACTCAGGCCTGCTCTGGGCTGGGCCCTGGCAAACCCCGAGAGTTTGCACCCTGTGGCCCAGCGGGGCCTACTCTGGGCAGCAGCTGCCCCAGCGCCGGAGGGACTGAGAACAGAGCGAGCACCCCCAGAGAGACTTTCTGAATTTGTCATCTTTTTCAGAGCAGTGACAGAGTGGTGTCACCCAGTATTGTTCATTTTGTGTGCTGGGGGTGCTGTGCCTGTTAAATAAACAGGTTCTTTCCACTCGTCTCCAAGGAATTCTTCCTGAACCGGTTGTGGGATGGGGCCGTGAGGGTTTGCTTTCCGGAGGGGTCCTCCTTTGGAAATTCTCTACCAAATTTGCCCTAAACCAGAACAGTTTCCCACCAGAGGCACCAGCTGGGAAAGGTGCCAGGGTCCCCAGCATGGCACAGCAGCAAGAGGTGTCCAGATGTACCCAGGGAGTGAGATACCTGCAGGGAAAGCAGCAGGGCTGGCTCACCCCACAGCCCAGACCCTGCCCTGTGCTGGGAGCACCTGTGAGGCAGCCAGGGATGGGGACCTGCTGCTCATTTAGGGTTGAAAAGAAGCGCTGGAGCAAATAAAGGTCTCCAGGGGGGTGGAGGGGAGGCTGAACAACAAAATTGGCTAAACTGCTCATTTATAATTAACGTGCTGCATTATAAATATTTCCCTTTACTCGGCTCCCTCGGGCTCGTGCATTTCCTCCCTGAAACCCCCAATTTAGAGAGTGCTCTCAATTAAGTGCAGCAGAACCTCATTAATTCCGACGAGCAGCTGGGCAGGCTCCTCAGAAAGCAGCTTCCCAGGCAAAGGGGGACTGCACAATAAAGCAGGCAAAGATCAGGGCAGGGGCTTCCCTCCCCTCAGCTCCCTGCAGGATGTTGCTCAGTGGTAATTACTGGGGCTAATGGTCTACAGCACACTGAGAAGTGTCCTTTGGTGTGCTCCTGGTGGTAAATAAATCTCCTGACAAAGCCATAGCCCGGAGGGAAGTGAGTCACAAGGCTCTGCTCAGTGCCAGGGGGAGGGAGGAACCTCTCCAGCACCAGGGCTTGAAAGGGTGAGTGTGAAAAATGGTTTCACAGCATGTAGGGTGGGTTTTGGGGATGTGGGTTTTGCAGCCTGCCTGCAGGGAGGGATGCCCAGACACAGAGCTGAGCACCTCCAATGTGAGTGTCTCCAGGATGTCCCACTGCACCACTGAGCATCTCCCAAATCCTTTTTCCCTGGGCTGAGGCTGCTGTGGGTGCTCTCAAGCAGCAGAGAAGTGAGGGCTGATTGGAACCCTGCTGGAACCCAGACTGAGCTGCTGTCAGAGACACTGATGGCTTTAATTGCACATCAACGTCCCTCACTGTCCTCCAGGCCCACATGTTCTCAGCTACAAAAATTAAGTCGTGCCAAAGCTGCACAGACAAGGGCAGCCCTTGCTGCATCCCCTGCTTTGTTCCACCTGAGCCCCTCACCTGTTTCTTCTTTTTAGGGACCTGGCAAAACCACAAATCCCATCAGCTGCAGCCCTGCTGTCACCAGGTCACCCTCTCATGTCACAGCCCCTGCTGTCCTGAGCTCTGTGCATGGGGCTGATGGATGCTGCTCTGCTCCAGGGTGGCAGGGGCTGCTGTGATGTGAACTCCATAAATGAGCTCCATCCCCTGCTCAGCACTACAAGGAAAGCAGTGCCCAGTAATTAGCAGGAGCTTTCCCATGTGAAGGTCACCAATCTGGCAGCTCCAGCCATCCCAGAGATTTCACACCCCCCAGCCCTGCCATGTCTTGGTTTTCAGCCTGACACTTCCACAGCCCTTGTGCCTCCCCCTTGGAGTGTCAGCAGCTCCCACTGCCAGAATTCCTTCTCTTCCCAATGACCACTGGGCAGAGGAGGTGGGGGCTCAGCCACTGGTGGCTCAAAGCAATTTCAAGGCTGCTCTCAACCTGTTTGCACCTGGAAGGAGCCTCCCCACAAGCTCCTGCTGCTCTGACCTGCAGGATGCAGCTGCTGGGAGCAGTGCAGCCTCCCAGCATGTCCCATGCTGGTGGGGACAAAGACACCTGAGATGCTCCTGAGTGCTTTGTCACACCTGCTTTGCTTCCTCAACAAGCTTCTGACAGCTCTCACAGCTCCTGAGCCTGCAGGGGATGCCACACCTGAGCCAGCAGCCTGCTTCCCTACCATGGTGGTGCTTTGGGATAACTGGATCTGGAGCTCTTTGGGATAACTGATGGTGTCTGGCTGAGCTCCCCACCCAGCTGATGTCCAACACACCAGGCTACTTCCTACAGGGCTGGAAGGAAAGGGCTGGCTCACAGCAACCAGCTCCAAGCAAGCCCCTCAGTGACACCACCAGCGGCTTTTCTCCAAGGTAGCAAGTGACAGAACAAAAGGAAATGGCCTCAGGTTGTGCCAGGGGAGGCTTGGATTGGATGTCTGGAATAATTTCTTCATTAAAAATGTGGTCAGGCACTGGAACAGGCTGCCCAGGGAGTGGTGTTCAGAAAAGTGGGGATGTGGCTCTTGGGGCCATGGTTTAAGGGTGAACAGGCAGCACTGGGTTAATGGATTAGGTGATCTCAGAGGTCTTTCTAACCTTAAAAATTCCATTATTTTGGTGGTTCACCTCCTTCTTGGCACCACCTGCATGCCTGATCTGCCCCAGGAGAACTCCTCAGGAAAGGATTAAAAAAAAAACCCTCTTCAATTGGCACCAGCTGCAAAAACAGGAACACCCCCTTCATTTTTACACACTGTCCTGACATAACTTTTATTCTGCACAGTGCTCCCCACCCCTCCTTGCTGCTCCATAACAGCAGGGCAAGGGAAAGCTGGCAGCAGTGGCAGCTCACTGGATTTTGGCAACCCCCCCCTCCCTGACTGTTCTGGATGATCCACCTGGATGATAAGAGGAAGCAGGCTGTGGCACGGATGGGTTTTAAAGCCAAGCAGCCTCTCTGAGATGTTTAAATCCAGCCCAGCTCCACCAGCATGGCCCAGCCTTTGCCAGGAGTGTGCTGGTGAAGATTTGGACCCCATCACATCCCCTCAGGGCTCCCTCATCCCTCCAGGTACCCCTGAAACAGCACCTAAATGATCCACCAAAGCTGCTTCCCCATGGAGCCCTGCTGCAAAAGACTGGAATTTCATCAGACTCTCCCCAAGCTGGGCTCTCAGGGTCTGAACCAGCCCAGCCCAGCCTGCTCTGGTTTTTCCATATGCTAACACTTGCTATGCCCTCTCCTCCACAAACACACACACGTGCCCCTGTACACTTTTCCCAGGGTTTAAAAATTATGCTCCCCATAAGCAAATATAGCATGACCAGATGCCTTTGGTAGTCAGCTGGTTCATTGTTTGAAAAGCTCTGCTTCAAAATCCAAAAAAGATTGCTAACAGATGCATTTTTTGGCTGGTGAGGGAGAAAAACCCTTGCTTAAACAAAAGTGTGTTGTGATTGGAACTAAAAGGGGAATTACCTTGAAAGATAAAAACTATAAACATTTCCCAGTGAAAAACATCCCCAGCCATGCAAACAGGCAGTTTCTCTCTGTCAGCCTGAGCAAATGACACCTGAGATGGTATTTCAACCTGCTGCTGCAATAACAGCAGGTATATCTGCATGTTCAGAGGTCATGAGATCCTTCCCATCCATCCCAGGTGACCCTGGAGCATGGCAAAATGCCCAGCTGATTTATCCTCCCCTCCCCTGCATGCCATCTCTGTCAGCTTTTGCTCTTAGTTCTGGCTACTGCAGCAAAAAATGTGGGGGATTGATGCTTTTTAAATGAAGGAAATGGAAGACAAGCCCCAAAAAAGGAACTGCAGGGCTGAGCAGGACAAGTGGAAGGAGGAGCTGGAAAGCAAAGCTCTCTGGAGGGAGTGGGTGGAAGGAGCAGTTGGAGGGGAAACAGGCTATTTGCCTGGGAAATAGAGGATAACTGGAGAGACATCACTCATTTATTACATATTTCCCCTGAAAAATCACCACTGCTGCCTCTTCCTAGTGTAAAAGGTTTTTATCTGACCCCTGAGGAAATTTTAGATCCAAGCTTTGCTTCACACTGCTCAGAGCAGTGCACCCAGGGTTGGTGATGCCACTGGGTTTTCAGCACAAGCTGACAGAGCTCAGCGTCCCCTGGCATCCCTGCAGGTCATTTTCCTCTGCTCCAGCTTTGGAAATGCTCAGCTGGACCCAAAGGGAGAGGAGCAGAACCATGCATTACATCAGCTGTTTTTCACTACCCATCCCTCCCACCTGGTTATTTATTCTGAGCTTCTAACACCTTGTACCAATCTATACCTTGAGGCTCATAAAAGCCACCCTTTGAGCTGCTCTAACAGCTTGGCATGACCTGCATGGGCTGTCAGGAGCCAAATCTCCTGTGGTTAAACAGGTCCTGCAGACTAAGCACCAAGGGTTAATCATTAACTCCCTCTGGAAAAAGGCCATCCTGAGTCACACTCCTGCACTGAGGCAAACCCACAGCCAAAGAAACAGCAAATCTGGAAACCCTCCTGCTTCCTCCCTGCACTTCCTAGCAATATCCTCTCCTGGAGAGCGGGGCCAGCAGGGAGTGAAATATTTTGGGATGAGCTATGAGACGAGTCATGGTCCAGAAATACCACTTCTAAAAGCAGATTTCATCTCTGCCTTTCCCTGCTTTACCCCAGCAGCAGAGGGGCTGACAACTTCAGAGAATAATCTATAAATCTCTCTCCTGATCCAGCACTGCAGGATTCAGTGCAGAGTTCAGCTCCTCCTCAGGCTGCTGCTGACAGAACTGGCCAGCCCCACCACGAGATGCTTTTTGTCCCTCTGTCTGTCCCCTGAGTGACACAGGGTGATGCAGGAGGGCTGGGACCACGAGGAGTTCATGCAGTGCAGCCCACCAGGATGGGATCAAACCCACTCTCTCCAAGGATGGAGAATCAGGGAGGACAAAGCCTCCACCCTGCCAAGCCAGTCCTGAGGGCTGGGATAAAACCAGCTGCTAGCAGGACAGAGAAACCAGGATAAAACCAGGGCTGCAGGCCAGGGGGAAACACTCCAGGGAAAGAAACATGCCTCGGGACAGCTGGATTTCCCCTATTTCCTCTCAACAGGTGCTGTCAGGTCTCTTTCCAGGACAACCCAGCAAAAAATGTCTCATTTTTGGTTTCCTTGTACAAAATCTTTCCTGTCATGGCAATATATAAAACAGCAACATCAGGGATGTGCTCTGGAGAGCTGAATGTGATGGATGACACCAACAGCAAAGCAGAAGTGCCAGCCAAAACTGGCAGCACAGTAAAGAGCAAAAACCGCTCAGGGGACAATTCTGGGTTGTTGGTAATCAGGCAGCTGCCTGACACTGATGTCCACCTTTGCCCTTGGGACCCAGGTGAAACTGGGTGTTAGAAGCATCTCAAGCAACAACTTGCTGTCAAACACGGGCTTTGGGCACACCCTGCACTTCCCAAATTGCTGCCACTCAGGGAGGCAGGACCACTGTCCCACCCCCAGCCCTGCTGCCCTGCCCAAAATTCAGACACTGCTCTCAGCTGGAATCCAGCCCCTCTCCTCCATGCCAGGCTGCCATGTAGGTGATCTGGCCTCATAAATACACAGGAGCACAAGTGAGATTTACCACGAGCTGCCAGGATATCCAGCAGTGTTTGTGCTGCTCACCAGCCACCACCACACAGGGCAGGACAGCCTGGAGCCTGCTATGCACAGACATTGCTCTCCAGCCCATGTCATTCCTGATTTCCTCCATGGCTGGAGCCTTCATTGATATGGTCTCACTCATTTTTAATTAAAAAGTATTTGTCTCCATCAAAGCAAGCAGTGGCACATGGCTCTGCAGCTCACTTTTAAACTGAATTTAAATTTTAAAATTTAAATTTAATGTAAAATTTAAAATTTCCAGGGGTGAGGCATCCACAACTTCTCCCTCTCTGGATTTACTTATACATACAGGTGTGCACATATATATTTATATCTATATTTATATTTGTATTTATATATAGTTACAGGTATTTTTCTATTTATATTTATATTGGTATATTATATTATATTATATTATATTATATTATATTATATTAATAGGTATATTTATAGGTATAGGCATATTTATAGGTATAGGCATATAGGGAAGGAATGGCTGGAACAGCCAGAGAGGAATGAGGACCAGAGGAGAGCAGCAGGCAGGATCCAGGCTCAGATGGACCCTCAGAGGATGCCACAGACACTTCTGTGGCTCCTTCCCCCCATGAGCAAGGAGTTTCACAGCTCAGCCTTTAAAAACCCATGAGAGCAAGGAGGGTCTGGAAAGGGAAAGAGCCACCATCAGCTCCATCTAAAGCCTTCCTCAGGAGATTAGATAGCATGTAATCTGCACTCACCATAATAATTACATGGCTTTGCTTGATTTAACTCTCCCATTATCCAGACACACCAGGGCCAGGCTCTGCTTATCCACCAGGGAGTGAGGAGCAGCATCCCCTGCCCATTCTCCTGTTGATCCAGAGCAGTGCCTGTAATTTGTTCACATCCCTTCTCCCCTCCCATTTAAATCTGGGGCATGCCAGGCCTCTGTCTAACAATAATACAGGGATTTCAGGGGTATTTATGAGAGGCTTAAAACTTAATCCTACATGAGCAAGGTAAGCCTGCTCTTGGCCTAAAATGTGGATGGAAAATCTGGTGCCATTGCTACAGCAGGAGAAAAGAGACATTTACAGCAGTGAGCAGCCTCTGAGTGGGGCAGTGACTGCCCAGCCACCCCTGCAGACAGGTGAAGGGCACAGTGGCAAATATGGCAATGGAATCACAGAAACCTCAGAATGGTTTGGGTTGGAAGGAACCTTAATGATCAGCTGGTTCCAATGCCCCTGCTGTCAGTAGGGACACCTGCCACCAGACCAGGTTGCTCCAAACCCCACCCAACCTGGCCTGAAACACTTCCAGGGATGGGGCATCCACAGCCTCCGTGGGCAACCTGTGCCAGTGTTTCAACACCCTCACTGTAAAAACCTTCTTCATTTAATCTAACCTAAATAAACGTCCAGATTAAAACCATTAAAACCCTTGTCCTACTGCAAGCCCCTACTATAGCCCCTACTAAAAGGTTTGTCCTCATCTGTTTTATCAGCCCCCTTTAGGTACTGGGAGGAGCTCTAAGGAGATGGTGAGCAGCCCCTCACCTCTCTAAGGCCAACCTCAGTGCCCAGAGAGTTCCACATGGCCCTGATGTGCTGCATGGAGGTGGGGACACCCATGTGGGTTGTGGGGACACTTCCACCAAACTGAATGGGTTGGGAACCAAAGACTTTCTTTTCCCAGGGTCACTCCAGGAACAGACATCTTTTATGAAAAGTCCTTTCTTTAGGATTTTTCCTCCTGAGAAGCTGAGAGTCCTCAGGAACAAAATGTAAACATTGATTATCTGCTGCTGTGGAATGCAACAGGTGCATCTGTGATTGGTCCCATGTGGTTGTTTCCAATTAACGGCCTATCACAGTCAGCTGGCTTGGACTGTCTGTCCAAGACACAAACCTTTGTTATTCATTCTTACTTTTGCTATTCCTAGCTAGCCTTCTGATGAAATCCTTTCTTCTATTCTTTTAGTGTAGTTATAATACAAAATATATCATAAAATAATAAATCAGCCTTGTGAAACATGGAGTCAGATCCTCGTCTCTTCCCTCATCCTCAGACCCCTGTGAACACCATCACACAGGCCTATTTTCTGTGACACCCCAAATACCACCTGGCACCCCAAGAGAGGTGTGTTCTTCCCCTCATCCTGCATGAGAGGGAAGAGGCTAAGCACCCAACAAGTCTCTTACTTTTTTCTTGCTGCAGTAGATCTGCCACTTCTTCTCGGCTGGCAGTGCAAACATGGCCTCTCTGTGCTTGTCTGTGAGGTCAAGCTCATCCTGGAAAGGGGAAAAGAAACACAAAACATGCACCATGAGTACTCAAACAGCTGATGGCACAGACACAGCCCCCCAGACAAGCAGTGTAAATCAATGTGGGGTCACACCATAGCACAGCAGTGACCCCACAGCATCACCCCGTGACTCTGCGTTTGTCAGGACAATGATGTCAATCCTCATTCTGCTCTTGCTGATCTCTCCTGACTCTGGGCTGCAAACTTCCCTGCCTTGTCCCTCCTAGACATCTCCTTCATTGCTTTTAAAGGCTGTAAGCGTTTTGGAAAGGACACCCATGAAGCCATCAGGGCTGCCCACAAGAGTCACACTGACAGCTTCAGGTGAGCCATCTCATCTAAGACATGCACAGCAAAGAAAAATTCAAACAGGACCTTTCTTTTTATCACCATTACTTCACTGAAGCACATCACTCCAAGTGGTCCAGCCCATTTCCATTGCTGACACCCTTGTATCATCAAAAACTGTTTGGCTTTTGCTTTGTTTTCCTACAGCTAAAAATAGAAAGCTCTTTTCCTAATACCTACAGTTCATAAAGACGTGTATCCTCCCCATCAAAACTGCATCATGTACTGCCTGGCAGAGATAAAGCTGTTTACTGACTGCAGCCTTTATTGGTTTATCTGATGTTTTAAAGCACACATCCATTTCTGACTTGGAAGCTCAGTTAGCAGCGTGCCCTCCGCCAGGATGCCCGAGCATTATCAAAGCCTCATCGCTTCCTGGTGCTAGATGTAGGTCAAAGCTTTTATGAGGGAAGTAAATAAAACATTCAGGCAGGGCTGGGAGGCTCGTTGCTAAAGCCAGCATTGATCTTAGAACCATGGGTTTCTCTTAAAACCACCAGCACTGATGATAATCCTCGTGCTGGAGGGGTTTGGGGCAGCAGGGAGAGGCTGCAGAAGGTCACAGGAAAGCCCTGCCATGGCTTCAAGCCGACTCATCCCACCCAGACTGTGGATTTAAGTAAGAGGATCCCCATTAAAAATTACATTTAATTCCAGCAACCAAAAAACCCCCATATGGAGAACTGTTAAAGCTTCCCTGCCTAAACAATAACACTCAGCAACTAAAACAGCTTCTATACCCCAATCAAAGCCCCATGTGGGGAAGGCTGAGCAAGATGTCTCTGGCAAAAGATGGGTCCCTGCACCAGCAAGCCCATAGGCCACCAGGAAACTCAACTGATATAATTCAAGCTCATATCGCACCCAGTAGCCAAGGAAGGGAGCTTTGAGCTATCTTGTAACCCAAACCCAGGGGCCCTCCAGCACAACAACAGTGACAGAGGGCTGCTAGCAGTCCCAAACAGCTCAGAGGGCTTATCTATGCACTGCAGGTATTGATTTCTCTTCTTGATGAAATTGCTCCTCAAAAGGAAAGGTGTTGCAGAGTTTTTTTTTTATTACACACTCATTGAGGAGGCTTTGCCTCTTCCTTGATCTTTTTACCCCAAATCTTCAAACCACCATGCCGCACAGAGCTGATGCTGGTGGAGTTCTGGAAGCAGACTTGGACACCTTTACAACAGAAAAAGCCATGTTGCTGTAACAGAGACTGGGGGAAAAGAGAGGACTGAGAAAACCTGAGCTCAGCGTGAGACAGGGAGGAGAACCTGGGCTAGGGACTATCCAACCATGCTCAAATATTCCCATGTCCCTACAGCTTGGGAGGTCAGAGATCCCTATCAAGCAACCAACCTCCACCCCAGCCTTGGGCAAGCTTTGTCACTCTTCCATGCCTCAAAATCAAAACTGCACTTCCCCGTTGTCTCCTTGGGCTATGAGCCAGTCAAACATCCAAGCTCTGCTTCAGCCTCAGCTCACAGAAATCACAGAGTGGTTTGGGTTGGGAGAGACCTTAAATATCATCTATATCCTCAGTTGTATCATATTATATATATATATATATATATAAAATATCAGTTATATAGTATGTATATAATATCATCAGTTCCAACATTCTCCAGCCTCTGAACTAGGTTGCTCATGGTCCCACACAACCTGGCCTTGAACACTTTTTTGGAAGTCTAAAGGTAACCAACAGGATGACACCCACACAGGGACCCAGCTGAAATTCAACTCACTGGAAAAGTAAATGTGGGAGTGTGGGGGAGGACAAGGGGCTCTTGATGAATATTTACCTCTGTGGTGAGGGTTTGGGAGAGCACAGGAAACTGCTTCCCCTATGACCCCACTTTCTGGCCATGTGAATCTGATAATCTGGCCTGAATGCACATCTGCACTTAGATCCTTAGAAAAATATTTACTGAAACTTTCAAAATGCCCATACCCTAAAAAGACAACTTGTGCAAACGTGAAGATTTATTAACAAGAGAAAAAAACCCTAAACTAAGCAGGAGCAAGAAGGGACAAAACAGAAGAACATATTAGGTAGGTGCTGGCACATGACAACGTGCAAACACATCCAAAAAAGGTGCAGAAATGCCTCTAAGTCTCACACAGCACATTTCATTGTGCCTCAGCTCTGACACGTTCAGTCATCCCAGCCCTGCATCACTCAACAACACCTACCTAATGATATCTTGCAGGATGCTTGGGAGAGGTGTTTGAATAAATGCTGTGTGGCACCCAGTGAATATGAGAATCCTCATAATCAAAGAGTGACTAAGGACTGTAATTCAGAGCCCTAACAATGACTCAGCTGGGAAGAGTCAGGTCTTTGCTGGTTTTTATGTGTTTGGGGATTCCTGCAGCCACCTCCAGCCCATTGCTTAGGCACACTGATGCATCTCAGTGCAGGCTGCTCAGAAACTGCCCTTTCCAGCTCCAAAAGATCAAGAAAGGACAGGAACAGCACCTGTTTTCTGGGAGCTCATAGGTGTAGAAATGCAGCACTCACAAAGCCTTTAACAATCAACCCGAGTCACAGTGCAGCAGAAAAGCTGTGCAGAAAATCACACCCATATGGGCCTTCAATTAATAATCATTAGCTTGATAAATAGGTGATTCTAACTGGAAGTTCATTTTATGGGCCATTTGCAGTCCACACACTCCCACTACAGCGTGTGATGCTGGCAGCTGTTGAGTGAGAAGACAACCATGGGTCGGTGTCTATCACCCTCAGAGCCCTCTCCCCTCACCTTTCACAGCTCTGCCCCTTCCGCCTGGCTGCTTCCCATGTCAGGATCCGCCAATTCACTATTTTTAATACTTTTTTTGGAATCAGGTCAGTGGCATAAAAAATAACAGCCTCGTTTTACCACCCAACAGAAGTCTCTGCCCAGAGTGTTTTTACTGGAAAGAGATATGCTACTCTTAAATATTTATCCTGTACAGCTAAACTATTCACCTTTACATCAGGAAACAGGTTTCCACATTAAATCTTCATATGAATATGGTTTAAAAAAAAAAAAAACTCATAGGGAAGCTTTGACTCTCAGTGTGTATTTTGCCATTTCCAGGAGGTACAACACTTCCATGCTGTGTGCTCTGCTGACAGCTCTCCATTGCAGCCAAGCAAGCCTCACCCCCTATCTCTCAGCTCCACTGAAGGTGAGATGTCACCTAAAGCTACCTGAGAAATGTGTGGCTCAGCTCAGCACATGGTGAGCACAACTGTGTGAGCCAAACAAGTAACAAGTGGCGCACAGCTCTCCCTTGGAGGACACACAGCAGCACTCAGGGACAGATGTCCCCATGGCCTGCACCTCCCCAGGCTGGCAGCTTGATGGTGTGAGGTGCCCTGTGGGCAACCAATCCCCTGGTCAAGCAGGGCCATTGCCCAGGGCCATGTACAGATGGCTTTTTGAGTATCTCCAAGGAGGGAGATGTCACCACATCTCTGGTTGGTAGCCACTGCCAATTCCCACCACCTCCTGAAGGCAAAGCCAGATCAAGCCAAAAAACCACTGATGGAAATGTTCAACTCTCCCTGCAGGAAAAGCATCAAATGCAGCCTCAGACTCACAGCAGAGTCCTTTGAGACAAACTCCTGTCCCTGCCACTTCACTCCTGCCATGTTTTAATGAGCACCTTCCACAGACTGAGAGCATTAGTGGGGGCAACAGGAGGGAGACAGCAGCATGCTGCAAATCTCCTGACTTCAGGAATGACCTCCAGGATGGGCTCCTGGAGCTGGGTGAGCCCAAGTGCTGCCCACTCATGTCCACAAGACCACAGTGTGACCAGCATGGGTTCTTCCCATCCATCCCACAGGTCCTTTGTGCCATCAAACATTCTGCATGAAGCATCTGGGAGTAGAGATTAAATAAGGAATAACTTCCTATAGAGGAGTCTCCAACTCCAAAATATCCTTACAGGTTGTAAGAAAAGAAGATTAAAAACCTTTAAATCCAATGTACCTTTCTGATTGATAAATTGTGTAAATTTAGTAGATGGAGGAGACTGGGGGTCACTCACTGCCATAACTGAAATAATGATTATTTATAATTTGCTGGTTTGTGCTGAGTTTGTATAAACATATATATATATACACACACGTTTATAGAATGACAGAAAAGCTTGTTTTGGGCAGGACCATAAAGATCAGCTAGTTTTAACACATTCCCTGTGAGCAGGGGCGCCACACACTAGATCAAGCTGCTCCAAGTCCCATCTAATCTGGATTTAAAACTTCCAGGGACGAGGCATCCACAACTTCTCTCTCTGGATTAACTTAGACATACAGGTGTGCACATATATATTTTATTTATTTATTTATTTATTTATGATATAATATGTAATATATAATATAATTCTACATTATCTATTTCTTTATTATATATATTATATTTATATGTATATTTATTTATATACACACACATACAGAAAGATGTCACCGGATCAATAAATGACCAACATAATAAACAGCAAGTGAATTTACTCCTGGTGGAAAGATGCACAGAGTTTAGAACCTTCTGTAAGCGAGGCTATAGCCTGTAAAGATGAGATCTCTTGGATCATCAAGTGAAGCATGAGAGAGATCCAAGATTGTCCAAAAATTTTGGAAAAAAATAGAAGGAAAAAACAAAGTGTGAACTTTTTGGCAAAGTTTGGCATTAAGGGGTCCAGCATGGGAATTAAGAAGTCCATAAATAATGTGCTGTTGAAGCCTGCACCGCCTCCCTTTCTCAGGGGTCATATTGCTTTTGCACTCTCTTCCAGGCATTCTTCTCCAAGTTCATCAATGTGATTTATCCCAGAAGGCTGTGGTCTCAGGGGAAATGGCAATCAGCATTTTCCCCCCCATTCCTCATCCCTTGTTTTTCCGCTGCCCATGCGGCCGGAGCAGCAGCTGCTGCTTCCAGTGCTGGCCCTGCTGCCTTCAGCAAACCCCTGCCCCAGAACACACCCCACTCAGCTCCTTATTTTCCTTTTAAGCTGTTTTCTTGGGGAAAAAAAGGCATATTAATCCTTATTAACCAGTGGCTGTTACAAACAGCCCCTGCCTCCACACCCACCCTTTGCTGCAGGAGGAGTTCCTCCAGCTGCAGCTTTATTTCTGCAATTCTCAGTGTATGCAGATTTATCTCAGGGGTTTTTTTAAGTCTTTTGTTTTTATTATCACTAATAAAAATGCCTCCTCCTCAGCACACTTCTTTTCAGCTACAGTACCCTGAGAGCTTAAAAACAGCTCCTCAGACAAGCCAACCCCTGCTAATATTATCACTGTGTATTTTTAATTTCTCCGTGACAACTTGCAGCTGCAATTACAGAACACGAACAAAAAAAAAATCAACTATTCATATTTTTAATGAATAAGCATTACAGATAAAAGATTATTATTCATTTTGCCTTTATGAATTTCCTGAATAAAGAAAATTGCTTACAGCCAAGTGAATGAGTAGCAGCAACAAGGAGTAACAGAAGCACTAGGAAGTGCTCATGCCTGGTTAACCTCCTCCCACAATGAATTCTTCTTCCTAGTCTCAGAAAGACCCCAATCCACCCTGCTCAGTTATTGGCCTGAACACATTGGACAGACACAAACGAAATATATATTCCTTCCTCCTCCTGCAGGAAAGATTACGGCCATCAATAGCTGATTTAGCCCTTCAATAAACTCCAGCTGCTGTTGATTCATGTTCCCATCAGTTCAGACACCTAACTGAGGCAGACAGCATGTAATGCTTTAATATTTTAATTCAATAATTATTTTAAAAGGCTAAAGGTTTCAAAGCTGCTCATATTTCAACATTAGTGTAGTTTCTCCTTTTCTGTTACCATATATATTTCTATATAACCTCATATACACTTTTTTAAAAATATTATTTATTGAGCTCAGCCTCCTGTGACCTTTTCACCGATCTCATCTGGAAAACCTTTCTCCCATTTTAATTAACCCAGGGTACTTTTCCAGCCTGAGTTATTGATCTCCACAGTTTCACCCTGCAGAGCACTCTCAGATCCAGAAGCCCTGCAGGTGCATCACCAGCATGCTTTTTCCACACAATTGTACATACACCCTGAAAAAACAACAAAAATATGTCTCAGCCTATTATCCACTACTGTGACAGCTCAGATGGATTCAATCCAATCAACCAGAGCTGAGGATGGCTGTCCTTTGGTGGGAGCACCTCCTATCATAATAAAACATAGAGCTGGCAAATAACCAAGGTTTCAAATGTGGACTTCTTTACAGAACCCAAGCAGCAGTTCCCTTTTCAGTCAGATTTGACACTGCTGCTGCTGCTGGCATCCCAGGGAGCTGCTCAAGCTGGAAATCAAGTCAAGAGTGGCTCCAGATGTCCCCTGCCTGACAGGGATGCTCAGGCAGGAACACTGTGGATGGTTGGTCTGGGGCTAAACCACACCAAGGTTTCCCCAGATAATGCTCTGGGAAGGGTTTCAAAAGGGGCTGGATGGAATAAGAGGCTACAAAGCCCCACACCAACTTAATCCTGAAAGTATCCCACACCTTAATCCTGAAAATATCCCAAGAGATACCACTCTGGTTGTGGGAACTAGAGAATGCAGCCACTGGAAGCAGAAGCCAGCTGTAGCCTGATGCTGATGGAGCAGCAGAGGATGGAAATGGATGGGACAAGTCCTCAACCCTCACGGGCCTGGCTTTAATCACACCTGGAATCCTAACAGCATTTTAAGAGCTTACTCAGGTGCAAAGCAGAGTCCCCCTGAGAGGAGCATACTTCTAACCAAGGCTGGATGAGACCTGGAGCAACCTGGTCTGGTGGAAGGTGTCCCTGTCCATGGCAGGGGGTTGAATGATCTTTAAGGTCTCTTCCAACACAAACCATTCTGTGATTTCAATGATTTCAGGGTCTGACACCCAGCAGATGTCACTTGCAAGCAGGCATAGACTGGTTTACAGATGTTGGGTGTGGCTGGGAAAGGGAAGCTGATCCCTGTAAATAATGGTATTGATTGGAATACTGCAGTTCATGGGAATTGGGATCACTGGGCACTCGGGCAGGATCCTCCCTGCAGGGCTGCAAGAGCCTCAGCTGCCAAAAGCCGACCTTGGTGATGTTCCCACGCTGAGGAACAGCCAGGCTCTGCCAGCAGCAGATGCTACAGCAGCACGGACACTCAGAGCTTCCACTGGTATCTGCACATGGATACAAGGCAGGCACAGGCTATTCCCGGCAGGAATGCTTCCAGCTGAGCACGGTGACAGAGCACAACTCATCTGCTGTCCAGTCCTGCTCATAACTTCAGCAACAACCACCCAACCACTGAGCAGTGAGGAAGAAGGTTGCTGCTGGAGCAGATTCCCTGTCCAACGAGCCTGGTACCTCCATGGTGACCTGTGCCAGGAATACTGGGAGCAAGTGCAAGCCAAAAACCCAAACGCCCCAATTAAGGTCACTGATGTGTAACCAAATGAGCTGCCAGGCATCTCCCAGGGATGTGGCCTCCTCTTTAACGAAGTGCAAAGTGGAAAGCATTTAGCAGGTAGACTGTATTATTTTTCCACTCCACTTGGACTTCTCCTGGAAACAAAGGGGTTCCTTATGTGCTCTCTGCCTTACATTGTGCTGTAACATGGCTCCTTTGTACAATCTGGGGTTGGGAACAGCACGTTTTTTGGGCAAGCCCCCACACTGGTTTGTAGCAGTAACAGATATTGCAATTACCGGGCTGTTTCTGCTGAAATACAGAGTTCCTTGGTGCATTGGTTCATTTAGGTCCAGGGAACACAAGTAGGCAGAAAACCCTTATTTTCTGACTGAGTAGGTGTGTGACTTCTCTATCAGACGCTTGCCTATCAAAAGGTACATTTAGAGATTAGCTGAGAGGGTGTTAACAACAACAGGTGATGAAAACAAGCGCCGTGAGCGCTGGGCTGGGATGGCAGCCTGGCAGGTCCAGACTGCTCACATCAGAAAAACAAAACCTGGGCAGCCTGGTGAAGTGTCCATAGGGCACACGGATCCCTGCAGAGTGAATTTAAAAGCAGATGTTACCTATCATTTGGTTTGTCTTCTTAAAAGTGATTCATAAGCCAAGGGAGCTTGGTTTGGGAGACAGCAGTGGGATGGGGTCTGGAGCTCCATGCTCAGCATCTGGCTCTGGATGGATGCTGCAGAAAGGGGTGGCTTGCCCAGGACACAATTGCAATTTTTTCCAGACACCAACCACATGCTTTTCTTTGCAGACATAGGGGAAATTGCTTCGGTCACCATTCAGTGGTTCTCAAAATCCTGAAGTCCTTAATGCTGGAAGGACCAGGCAGCAAAATATGACAGCTGACCTGCAAGCATGAAATGCAAAGCTTGGCTTTGCAGCTGATCCCTCAGCTGCTACTTAAAAGCCGTGTTGTTTTGCAAAGCCCAAAACCTCATACTTTCTCCTTATTGGATTAGAAACTGGGGGGGGAAAGCACATTGCTGAAGTTCCTGAGCACAATGGAGATTGCTAGCACTGAGTTCCCAAGGCTGAGCTGTTACTGACACACAGCAGTGCTCACACTGACCACACCACCATTTCTCCTCACATTTATATGCTCCCTGCTCAAGCAGCACACAAAACAGCCATCATTATGCCAAGAGGAAGGCAAGGCACAGCTCCAAGGGACAGTTATCCATGGAGAATCCTGCCCCAGCACTGCACATCATGAGCCACAGACCTATTGACCATCAGGAAGCATTTCAAAGGCAGCAGATTTAAATGTCTGTACAGGGGATGCTATCTCCTCACCATCTCTTGATAGCATCCAGAGAGCAGCTGGGATGAAATGCATTAGCTGCCCCAAGTACAGCGAAAACAAATGCTGTGATAAATCTTTTAAGCTGCCAGAGACCTTTTTATTGTTCCTCAGGCTCACAAGTTTCCACTACTTCATAAAGCAGCAGGGAGGGGATACAGCCGCCTTCCATGTGAGGGGAAGGCACAAAAAGCCCAAGCAACATCAGTGGGCAAAGCCTGCACCCATCCTGAGTCTGGGGGGCTGGGGACGCTGCACAGCCACTCACCTCCTGGTGTAACCTCCCCAAACCCCAAAAAACTTCTCAGCTGCCGGAGTATGGGCAGAGACAGCCAGGGCAGGTTACCTGCTCTGGTTTCACAGGCTGAAAACAGGCTGCTGCACATCACAGGCAGGATGCAGGGCGCGATGGAGGTTGCTCTAATTTCTTCTGCATCACTAACTCAGAAGTGAAAAGGCTGTGAAGCCCCACTGGGAGCAGAAAATGGAATTTCCTCAAAGCAAGACAAGCTTTGAGGAATGTCTGGGGCAGCATCTCCTCTGAACCCATCCCTCCAGCAGCAGGGATGCAGGCTGGGAGCAGCCTGTGGGATCAGGGAGAGGCAGAATTTGTGCTTCAGGGGCAAGCAAAGCCACACCAGACTCAGCAGCTCCTCTGAACATCTAAGCTATGTCAGCAGCCACCAGAGCATCACTCTCATTCTGCAGGGATGGAGATGCCACTGTGACCCACCCCACTGTGAGGAGAGCAGAGAGGGGTCCTGGGTCATGCTGGGGCTCCTCCCATCCTCCCCAAACCAAGCCATCCCAGCCCCCTGCCCAGTGCACAGCACCACACACAGAGCATTTCATTACAAGCCTCAGAGTGACAAGGAGTGTTAAGCAGATATAAAGGACATCAGTCATTCACCCATCTGCTGGAAAGTCTAGTTGCTGGCAGAAAATAGAGAGGATTGTTATGGCAAGATCTACCATATGGCACCATTATGTGGAGCTTTGCAAGTGCTTTTTCTGAGTGTGCAAGCAAGATTTCAGCCTTTGAAGAAATGCTGTATTGTTAGCCTGGATACGCAGGAGCCTCTTGAAAGAAGCTGTGGCAGATGGCACAGCTTTGTTCTCTTGGTTCGCAGGCAGTTCGTGCAACCCCACATTTCCTCCTCTCTGGGGCACAGTGATCCTCCTGATGTGTCCTATGGGAGGCTCCTGAAACTCCCTAAATCCAGTGGATGCTGCTTGGCAGGTACCACGCCTCTGCAGGAGCCTCAGGAAGCAAACAGTGCCTACCCAAGCCAGCAGGACACAGAAAGCTGCACAAAATCCTAAAGCATTGTCCCAGCCAGAGGAGCTGAAAATCAGTAAATCTTGCTGAAATCCTCTGCTTTTGTTTGTGCCTCTCTGCCAGCACCTGCTCCTCCCTGGGTGGCTGAGCCTGGCCGGAGCCCCGGCAGGACAGGGGGACAAAGAAAATCCTTTCAGACAGGGCCGGTGCCCGCCTGAGCGACATCCCAACAATGCTCCAACAAAACCCATTCAGACCAGGCTGGGGAGAGACAGAGAAAGGGAAAAGGTTCCTCTGGGAGGAAGCAGTGATCAGTCATTGACCACAACAACAACATCTGCATCTGCCCTGAGCCAGGGAAAAGCCCCTGCCTGCTGCATGTGGCTGGCTGGGACAGGGAGCATGGTCCCTGTAGTCTGGATGAAAATCAGGCATTTCTTATTGCTGAAATTTGTGCCCAGGTGAAAAAAAATCCCATTTCCCTGTTGTTTCTAATGCAAATAAGTGAAAAACACTTGCATAGACACAGAATAAACCCCTAACTATTTATCTGTTCCATTAACCTATCCCAATTAAAATCCAAAGTGTCCATCTAACACAAAACAGGCCAAAAAAACAGACACTGGGAGAGCAGCCCAAGCCTTCAGCTGACCTCAGAGTCACAGCTGCTCCACATCCCTCTGCAGCTCAGGCCCTCACCCTCTGCCGCTGGCATGGGACAATCACCAATTTCTCACACTGTGGATGTTTCCTGCCTCAGATCAACAAGGCACACTTAAAAACACACAAAGCTCAGGGAATATTTTGCAAGATGGCTCCAAAAAGAAAGGGACTTTGCCCTTCAATGTAAGCAGCAGGCTGGGATCTGTGGAGAAGATCTGTGGAGCAGGGATCCCACTCTGTTATTTGTGTTTGTGGGAGGATTGTCCATGCCTACTGCTGCAATGTCCCCAAAGATCCCCCTCATCCCAGGCCTGAAATCCTCCATCCATGCACTCTGATCCCTGATACAAACAAGTGGAGTAGAAAAGTCAGGATAAAGCTGCAAGGGAAGAGTTGGCAAAGGACCAACTCCAGCTGGCAAAGCCTCCAGATCCCCTCCAAGCGCTTTAACTTCCCTCAACCCAATGGGCTGAGACAGCCAAGGGCTTTGGAGGGAGCCCCAGTCCCACAGAGCAGCACAAGCCATCCCACCCAGGAGGGCCAAGCACCAAGGCATGGGGCTCCTGCAGGCACAGAGATCAGCCCAGCACCTCTGAGTGCTTTCTCTGTCTCTCTTCCAAACGTTACACAGTGGGTCTGTACAGGAACAGTGGGACACTTTCCAAACCATTTAACTAATGCTGAAATTCAACACCCCACACCAACAGGTTACAGAGAGCAAGAAGGAGCCGTTGTAAGGACTGAGGGGGGATTTGAACTGCACTGCCCTGAATGGGAATCTGCCTTCCTGCGCCCACAGGGCAGAGCTTGGCTTCCCCCTCCCTCCCTCTTGGGTTGAGATCTGCCTGATGGGTTATTTGGGGAGCCAGGGGGTTGCAGCTGCTTGTGCAGGGGCATGGTGGGCACCCTCTGTCCCACTCCCTGCATGGCTTCAGTCCCAGGGAGCTCCTGCTGCCAGCATGCCCTGGAGCAGCAGCTGCCTCTGAGCCTTTTTCTCATCCTTGGCTGGGGAAAAATAACTAAAAGTCTCCACAGCATGGAGAAGGGCTGGGGAGCAGAAGGGTCACACTAGGCTGGACTGGCTCCTCCCTGTGGCACTGCCACTGCACAAAGCATCTGGAGGAGTTTGGAAGAGATGTTTTGAAAATCCTAAGCTGAGATGAAGTGCACAGGCTTGGTGGAGCTCCAGCAAATGACCCTCCAGAGATGCCTCCTTCAGCCCAACAAGGCTTTGGCTGGGGCAGGGGAAAAGTGATCCATGGGAAAGAATTTCCCCAGGATAACATGATTTGGCCAAGTTATCAGTGGAGAATAAATTGGGACAGAGACAGCCACTTCTGAACAAACCCAACCTGACCAGAAGAGTTCTGCTGCAGGGATATTTCATCCCCACTGTGCTGTGTTGGTGTCTCGGCCTGCCACACCCTCGGAGAAGGACGTCTGGGCAAAACCAGCTTTTATAATACAACCTGGAGCTTTCCTCTACCAAGAGGCCTGGCTCAACAGGTTCATGCTGTCTGGCATATAATGGGATGTGCTGTACCTTGAGGTGTGACCAGTGTCACAATTCCCAGCTCCCTCTATGCATCCAAGCACTGTAGGAAAAGCTCATTTCACTGCTGACTGAACTCAAAGTAGAACACCATCCAAAATACCACACCAAAATGTTTTTGCTTAGAGGACAGTAAAACTTTTTTTGGCTGTCAATTTTTTTCTTAATCCATGTTTCTCCAAGTTTTGGAACCAAGGGAGAAAGAAACAATATCCTGACTTTCCAAATCTCAGTGTAGCCTACACCTGATAATATATATGAAATAAAATAAAGTCACTCAGCAAATAAAGTCACTTTGCATCTATGGGGAACATCTTGCTTTACCAGCTTGGACCCAACCCCCCGCTATAAGAAATTAAGAGTTTCTAATGGGAGAGACCACCCCAAAGTGGCAGGACCTCAGGGAGGAGCAGAGCTCAAGGTTCAGCCTCCCTTCACGCCAAAGTTTGCCTGAAAGCTCAAAACCAAGACTGGAGAGACTACAAAGAGTGGGTTGAGGGGAAAGAGGGAGAAACCCCAAAACTAACACTGGAATTAAGAAGCATCCACTTACCACCAGCTCGGTGAACATGGCATCCAGCTCCTCCACGGGCGGCATGGGCAGCGAGGGCTCCATGGTCTGCAGGGCGAAGCTGCTGTCATTGCGCAGCCGGTACGTGATCTCGGGGTGCTCGCTGCTGCGGAAGCAGCAGAAGATGAAGGAGATCCCCCGGCCGCTCCTCTTCCTCGGGGCCATGGCCACAATCCTGCGTGTCCCTCCCTGCTGGGCACTAGATCCTGAAGGGAAGAGAAGAGAGGAGGCTGGAGCAGCAGCCCCGCGGCGCTGCGCTCCCGTCCCGCGGTGGGAGGAGGGACCGAGCCACCCACGCGCTCGGCACCGAGGGGAAGAGCACAGACGGTTTTCGTGCCAAATATTTCTGCTCAGATTTGACGTTTACAGTCCTGGCAACCTTGAGGACCATGCAAATTAAAAAAGATGCATTTGTTTTGCCTCGTGCCAGGGCTGGCAGCCGCAGGGGTCACACCACTGTCCCTGTGGGATGAGGAGTCCTCGGCCCCACAGGTGCTGCCAGTTGCGCCAACCTCCCCATGTCATGGCAGCCATCCCCCCTCATACCCACACCTCACATCCCTTCAAGCCAGGGGTATGGAAAATTCAGGCAACTGCTGTCAGGAACAGCTGGATGTGCTTGGGGCCACCAGGTCCCCACCATGGGTGATTCAATCCTTCAAGACCTCATGCGGCTCAGCATGCCTCGAGCTGAAAAAATATCCTGCGTGCTTCCCCCAGCTCTTAAACATGTCCCTAAACATCCACCAGCAACCCCCTGTACGGCAGCTCTTTTTCATGGAAAGTTTTGCTTGGCTTTAAGTAGATAAACCTTACTTGCAGCTCCAGTAAATATTTACAAGAGGCGATTCCAGCTGATAAAAATCACACGGGGCCGGTAGCTCAGATTTTCCTAAGCTCTGCTGACGTCGGGCATCGCTCGCCCTGGCAGCTGCTTGGGTTTTGCTGATCTCTAAAACTCTAGTTGGGAGCAAAGCTCAGGGCAGGAAGGATGTGCCCTGTCTGCCTAATGACAGCAAGGATCAGGTAAAAACTGCCCCAAAATTGGGACTCTTAAGTCAGTGAAACAAGAGGAGAGTCACCTATGAGGAATGAGGAGTGTGGAGAAACACTCTAATGAGAAAAATCAACCAGCAAAGTAGGGAATTTTTGAAAGCCTAAACATTTGTCTTACAAAGTTACACACCCACATATTTTATCTCTGCGAAACAAGACACTGAGATGTTAAGAGACTGGACAAACAGCCAAGGTTGAAATATGGATGACTCAGATTTATTAACAAAGCTATGAAGAGACTCGGGGAAAAAAAGGTCAGCATTTGGAAAGGAGTGTCTGATCTCCCTGGAGCCTGCCATTCCCTCCAACTATGGATTTATACAGCAGAATAAACAGCTGCTGTGCCCTGTGGAGAGCCAGGGCTGGGGTCAGACCAGAGGTCAGACCCTGCACCACCACAGCATGGCAAACACTGCCCTCTCAAAGCAGGGAGCTTGCAGAAAATTCAGACTCTACCCACCGTTCTTTAACAGAGGATTTGACCCTTGCAATGATCTCGATGGCACGCTTCTAGCACATGGTGTAATCATCTGCTGAACCACGGACGATAGGAAACAGCTATTGGATCTTCACGCAGGATAATCCCAGCCTGTGCAACTGCTCTGTGCCCAGCCTGGAGAGTCCTCCCCCTTCCTGAAGGGCCCCAAATCTCATTTCACATTTTTTACATCTTGGATGTAGAAATATGCAGCCGCTGAAGGAATTTCAGCTGCCATGAGAGCTCTCTCATCACGGCTCCCCGGCAGCCAGCACCGCAGCAAATCCATTAGCAGCCTGCTGGCATCCCCTCGGTGTCAGCAGGGCTTGGGGACCTGCTGCACAGCTTCTCTCCTAAAGAAGGGAGGGAAACAAAAAGCCAAAGGCACACGGATTTCTGTTCACTCCAATATGGGAGAAAAAGCTCCAGGTTGGGGTTTTAAAGAGCCACAAGGAGCAGGGAGCAAAGGGAGATGCTGGTGGCTGCTCAGCGCTTTGTGCCCAGCATAGGAGCTCTGTCCCAACCTACACTGAGTCCTCAAATGTGAAAAGTTTGGTGATTCCAAGTCCATGGGTACAGCCATACCATTCCCAAAGCAGCTCCTGCTCCAGGAGCTGGTGTGGAGCAAACAGACCCAACTCTTCCACAGGGCATTTTCCATCCCCTTTTCAACACCATGTCAGCCTCGTCCCTGAAACCTGCTGCTACATACAAGCTCTGACTTGGGCTTACAAAAACATGTGGAAAGCTTTTATCAGAACAACACCTGCTCTTCAGAGATGCACACTCCTGACAATGTTTTATGAGGAGTCTGAATGACAGACCAAAAGGCAAGGTTTTATTTTGGGGTTTAAAGCAGACAGCCATGTAGCAGCCAAGACAAGGTACTTCGGAGCTGCTTCCAGCTCTGGAGCTATTGAGGTTCCTCATTTTCATCTATAAACAATTTAAAAAACCAAACCACCCTATAATGTAGACTGAGTGGGCTGTAGGTTATTAGCAACCAAGGCTAAAAAAAGGTTAGGGAGAGAATATGTTAGCTACCAGGCAAATAGCATTAAACCTTCAGAAGGCTGATGAATATTCATTGACATGAGGGATCAAAATCAAAACACAGCTCCCTGGCAGGTCCTTGGGAGCTGCAGACAGAGCAGCTTGCATCGTCAGAACAAAGTCCAGCTACACAGCCTCCTCCTCCCCTGCAAATCCTGCAGAAATTGGTTATTCAAGAAGAAAAAGCAGCAGCCCCTGGCAATCTGGAGGCTTGTGTTAAGGAGAACAGAAGGGACAAGTTCCACGCCACATCATATGTTAAGTGTCCTGCTCCCACCTCCTGCTTGTACCTTTGACTGCTAATTAGATCAATAAATTGAAGTCAGATTGTGATCTGATGGTGCCTTCTGGCCTCTACTATTGAGCAGGCCAGAATAAATTAAGCTTAATTGCCCCTGTATGAACAGAGCCAGGGATGATAGGCTGGGAAGGGTCACTGAGGGAACTTGTAGCCAAGCCCAGATCTCAAGGCAGGGCTGATGGGGCTGAATCATTCCCAAACAACTCTGTTTGCACAGAAACAAGGGTGAAAATGTGTTTGTGATGGGTTCAAACTGGAAACCCAGACTGAAGAGAAGGAGGAGATGGAGCTTAGCTCATGTGTGTGACCAGGACGGATGGAGGCCACACTGCTCAGTGATACCCAGAGACAGAAGTTTAGTTCTCCCCAGCCCTAAAAAGAAAAGCATCAAGCCTGCATCGCCCTGAGCAGCGTTTAAATGAAATCAGTCATTAGGGGGAAATTGGAGCCTGGTGTCGCTTCCGTCTTTGCGTTAAGGAAACGAGAGCAGCAATTACCACTTGCATATTCAACAGCCTCCTCAGCAAGCTAAATTAAACTGGAGCAACGAGCTGCCAAAGCCTGTCTGTGACCGATGCCCCAACCAGCTGGTTGGGAGCCAGCACCGGTATTGCAGCACTGCGGTCTGCAGCCTAAAAATACCCAACAAGGGCACAAACACACACAGAGGAGCAGAGGAGCGCACGCTCCCCTTCACACCCGCCTCCTCCAAACCCACTAAATCCTCAAACATGAATATCAGCTTGCTGTTTTCCTGGCTCCCCTCCCAAAGTGAGGATGCAAGATCCTCAGCGAGCTCTGGCTCTGAATGTGGAGCTTTATTCCAGGTGGTTTTGGTGCAACAGCACTCACTGATCACCTCTGCCTTGGTGTCCTCACCAAGATGGGAATTGGTGTCCTCATCAATTTGGGCCAGCATCTTGGGCCATGCCAAGCTCTGCCTGCCTTTACTCTGCCAGAGCTTCAGCACAGCCTGGGATGCTCCCAAACAATGGAAATATTCCAACTCTCATCCATCACTGCAAAGTGACGTCCTTAGCTGGTGATGGTGGCTTCAGCAAGGACTTTAGGGAGACACCACCACTGTCACCAAGTGTTAGAGCCAGGTGACCTGGACCCCTTTCCTCAGCTTTTAGAAAGCAGGAATTTGCCATTCCACACAGTGCACCCTATAGCTGTCCCACCCCACCACTGAGCAATGCTCATCCTTCCTCAGGGTTTCTCCATGAATTCAACACCCAGAGCAGGGCACAGTGCAAGCCACCTTGCACTATTTCTCTAAATAAACAATTCCAGATGATTTTTCCTCCCATGTAAATCACATCCAGACCTCCACAGCAATAAAAACTGGATGCTCCCATAGCATTTTTCAGATCAGCTGTACATTTGCAGCATTCCCTGAGATGCACCAAAGCCTTTCCCAGGCACATTTTGATTTTTCACCTTACAGACTCAAGACAGTCAGCATCTTCCTTGGCTCCACTCAGTAACCCAGACTTCTTGGGTTTGGTTCTGATTGTGAGCCCACCACAGTGTGTTCATGGTGCTGTGCCCATCCAAAAGGCAGCTGCACATCCCTCCCACGAGAGAGAAATGCTCCTCCATTTCACATTTGCACCAAATGTGCAAATGAAAATGTGCAATGGTGCATGAAAACACTTTTTACTGAGATGGGGGTCAAAGGATTATTCAATTTTAAAAATATAAGGTTTGACATTGAGCTCTTGCATGGATGAAAAGCTCAGAAATAGGATTGCCTTCCTCTGAGCAGGAATCATCTCCCCTCCAGCACAGAAGCTTAAAGGATCTGAGCCCATTTCCAGCATCTCCACCGTGCTGAGCATGGTGCTGGTACCCCCAGCACAGCTGCTCCTGTTTAAAACAACCAAAATGATTTTTTGGCCACAAACTCTCATGCTGATTTCCAAAACCCCCTTTCTCCAGTGTAAAGCTGTTTTCAGGCACAGGCTGTACAGGGGAGCAATGTTTGTGTTTGGTGGAAATTAGTGTATGTCGTCAGGAGGGAGCAAAAACCCCAAAACATTCAGCTAAAAGGCTTTAAACTATTGATTCCCTTTTCTCCATCCATCTACTCTGAGAACAGCAGCCCAAAAGGGATGGGAACAGGACCCTTTCCATGATGCAGCTGCCAGGAGGAGCCTGACTCATCACCAGTGCATCACAAGAGCTCTGATTCTCAGCACAAGCAGATCTCAAAGACTCGGGTTTCATGGATTTATAAATACACCTGCCAAATCCTGAATTACCCTGATCCTCTTTCCCCATCCCTGAAATCCTATTATACTCTCTGAACCCCAACAAAAGGAGTGTTTTGTGTCTCCATAGCATACTTGGGCTACCTGGTACCTGAAGGCAACCAGGACCCTGCCCCTGATGCCATGAGGAGATGGCTGCTCTGCCCACTCCAGCAAAGCCCCATCTGCCAGCATCATCAAAAAAACAGTGCTTGCCTAAAATGTGTCACCTCCTCTTTCTATTTTTACCGTTTGTTGTGGCATTTGTCACATCCTGAAGCACACATCTGGGCCTGCTGTCTCACAAGAAAACATTTCACTCAGCTCAAGGGCAGACGAGCTTCGGGGGCTTGATGGCCACATCCAGCAAGAAAAAACAGACCAAGTTTATTACAGAGCCAGCGAGGGAAAGACATAGCTCAATGAATTTGTAGCACTCCAGAAAAGCCCTCCTTTTTCCACTTTAAACTTACACCTATCAAAGGTGCTGGGAGAGACTTTTTTTGTTTGTGTCTGCATGGGGCTCCCACCTGGAGGTGTTGATGCTATTCAGGGAAAAGAGCAACAACCTCCAGAGTGCTGTGAGAGTGCCATGGCCTGGCCTGCCTGTCACCCCTCCAGCACATGAGTGAGGGCCCTGCCAAGGGAAGCACACACACTGCTGGCTCTGTAATCCACTTTTCAGAGGGAAGAGCGTGGAGCACAGCAGGGTGAGACAGGATCTGTCTTAACACTCTCCAGCTGAAATCAATCCTTGCTCGCTCCGCCAAGCCAGCCAAAATCTGGAGCAGGAGATGGCTGATGGTGAGCTGCAGGATGTCCATGGCACTGATGGACATGATGAGCAATGCCATGATTGACTCTCACAATTAATGAACAAATATCATGGATATAGGTTAAGAAAAGTTTTATAGATTTATGGTTATGTTGTACTCCCTCATGTGCTTATCAAGGGACAGCCGAGATTGGGACATCTGGCAGGGCTGGGTTGTCACTGTGGTGATATCTGACCTTCAATCAGGATCTCCACCACTGGACAGCAAAGAAGGGGTTGATGGACAGAACTTTGGGAAGGGTTAAAAGAGAAAAAACCTCCATTGTGAGGGGGCTGAGCACATGGTGGGGAAAACCTTTTGCTCCCGGCGCCACAACCTTTCTTCTTTATTCAGTTTTCTGTTGTATTTTTGATAAAGTTTAATAAACCTTCCTAAACTATGAAAAGTGAGTAGCTATTTCTCACACAGGCCATGGAGACAAGCTTGGATCCAAGGAGAAGCTGAAGGCTTGCAGCATCCATCGGGAGCTGGTCCATGGAAGCCCACACAAAAACTTTGTTTGGTTGTGATAGATGAGTAATGCCATGGATTGTTGTGATAGATGAGTAATGCCATGATTGATTCTCACAATTAATGGACAAATATCATGTATATAGTTGAGAAAAGTTTTATCAATTTATGGTTATGCTGTATCCCCTAGCATGGTTATCATGGGAGAGCTGGGGTTGGGACATCTGGGAGGGCTGGCTTGTCACTGTGGTGGCATCTGACCTCCAGTCAGGATCTCCACCACTGGACAGTGAAAAACGGGTTGATGGACAGAATTTTGAGAAGGGTTAAAGTGTTAAAAGGGGAAAAACCTCCATTGTGAGGGGGCTGAGCACATTTGCTCCCAGCGCCGTAACCTTTTTTCTTTATCCAGTCTTCTGTTGTATTTTTATAAGGTTTAATAAACCTTCCCAAACTATGAAAAGTGAGTAGCCATTTCTCACACAGGCCATGGAGACAAGCTTGGATCCAAGGAGAAGCTGAAGGCTTGCAGCATCCATCAGGAGCTGATCCAGGGAACCCCACACAGCCCCTGTGGTGCACGGCTTGGTGCACACATTAATCCAACCAGGAAAGATGCTGCTGCAGCAAAACTTTGTTTGGTTTTTGAGGATTAAAAAGCAAACCTTGCTGGAAGTTTCCCAGCCATCTAGATGGTGAGCAGCACAGTAACACAGGAGGTGACAAGTTAAAAGGATAAATTTCATCAGTGACAAGCTGAGATCCTCCAAACCACTACAGGTCTTACAGGAGCTCCAGCAGATCAGCTCAGGTAAATACCATTTATTCCAGGAACAAGGACAACAACATGGAGCCACAGACAAGACCCAGTTTGCAAACCTATATAAATATATATATATTTCCTGATATTCACTAGGGTGAATGAATGACCCAATTTTACAGACGCACACATTCCATTTTCCCAGAAACCAGGCAGATCTGTGGTCCTCTTTTCACAGAATCAAACCAAAAAATGTGGGGTGGGCTGGCACTGGTGGGAGGAAGAAACAGTTCTCAAGTCACATAGCACTCCTTTATCTGTTCCCCATGATTGGCACCCTGAAACGCAGGCACAACACTTATCCAAGCCCAAGAGACTTTCCAGGAAGGCAGAGGGAGGCAGAGCTGGAAGAGCATCCAGGAAAGATGCTGGGGCATTCCCCTGACCTCCCTGCTGTGTCCCAGCCAAGTTCTAAAAAGCAACACGGAAAAACAAACAAACAAACAAACAAAAAAAAAAAACAAAAAAGCCCCACCAAACAAACAAACAAACAAAAAAACACTAAAAAAAAAAAACAACCAACCAACCAAAAAACAGCAGAAAAGAAAGGCAGCATGAGGGGCTGCAGATCCTGGTGCTCCCCTCACCCCACCCCTGTTTTGGGGCAGCAGCTGTCAGTGCTGCATTGTGCTGGGGCTCAGAGGGCAGACACAGCCCTTTCAGAGCTGGGGTTACCTGCAGGGAGGGATTTGCACCCACCCAAGGCTCTCCTGAAAGCCTGAAGCCTTGCAGGGAAGATCTCCCAGAATTTCTCCTGTGCCATTTGAACCTGGTCTGGGAGTGCCTGGGCTGGGGGATGCCCAGCCCTGTCCAGGAAGCCCTCAAGGACAAAACCAGGTGTGAGAGAGGGATTCAAGACACCCATGGCAGCTCAGGGGGCTCCCACTGCCTCACTGAGCATCCTGTGGGGAGCATCCTCTTCCATCCTCCATCCCTATCACAAGCACAAGCACCAATCCAGCCCCAGTCCCTCTCCACAGCTGGTTTTGGCCCCAGCTGGGAGTAAACTGCTCATTCAAAGCACAGCACACCTCCAGAAGGTGCTAAAACCAGCTGTAAACCCCAGCTTTGCATTGATTTCCACCAGATATCACAAGTTCTGACTACTCCCTTTGACAATGCAAATGCTGTTAATACAAACTCAGCAGCCTGGCAAGAGAGAGAGGAGCTGCATTTCCCACTGGAGGAGGAGATTTGTTTCCCCAATTAGCCTTTTCCTGCAGAACAACAGTTCAATCAACAGCCTCCGTTTATTTTAATTCTTCTCCTTTTTTTCATCCCTGCTCCTCCAATGAATATTTGGGCTGTGCCTGTGATTTATTGTATGCAAACCCTCAAATGCTGAGCTTTCCATTTCACTGCTCCCCATTTCAGCAGTGATCCCTGGGGTGACACTGGCTGAAGGCAGGCAGGCTTTATTTCCTCTTTTAAAGCCTCTTAGTTTGGCTGCACAAAGTGGAGTTTCCAAGTTTCTCAGCAGCAGATGCTTCCAGTCCATCACCAGAACAACATCTGCCATGGGGCCACCACCAGGACAAGGCAGCAAGGAGCTGCTGGCTGGGCCCCAGAGGGCTTTTTTTGGGTGGTGTTTGGAGTTTTTTAGCATTATCTGTGCTTAAGGTGAGGCTACTGGAACCACAGGTGTGTGACGGTGTTTGCAGGGGTCTGAGGTTAAGGGAAGAGATGAGGATCTGACTCCATGTTTCAGAAGGCTGATTTACTTTTTTATGATATATTTTACATTAAAACTATACTAAAAGAATAGAAGAAAGGATTTTATCAGAAGGCTAGCTAAGAATAGAATAGCAAAGAATGATAACAAAGGTTTGTGGCTCTGCTCTCTGTCTGACCCAGCTGACTGTGATTGGCCATTAATTAGAAACAACCACATGAGCCAATCACAGATGCACCTGTTGCATTCCACAGTTCCTGAGGCCTCCCAGATTGTCAGGAGGAAAAACCCTAAGGAAAGGATTTTTCATAAAATAGCATTGCTACACACATTAGCCACACAAATTTAATTTATGATTTTCAGGATAGAAGACAGCTTTGAGAACTGCTAAATGAAGTCACCTCTTATGTAGGTATCCATACAAAAATAATATTAGAAACTGCTACCAGCACTTTCTCAAAATCAGGAGGAAATGTCTCTTCTATGGTTTGGGAATGCACTTTGACTGTATTTTTCTCTTTTTCTGCTGTTGCAGCACGGGAAGCCTTTGGAGGGTCTGGGCTGCTGAGACTCAAGCCGTGAGCTCCAGTACCTGCAGAGGGGTGCCAGGGTGGGATGTGCTCAGGGGGATGTGCTGGGGCCTGGGAGCAGCCCTGTGCCACAGCTGGGTGTCCATCCTTCATGGCTGAAGCAGAGCACAGCAGCAAGCCTGATTCCTCTGCATCTTCCCCCCAAAAATCAGGAAAAATCTGATTGGAAGGTGTCTTGTGCTGGTGTCTTAAAAATGGCAGAAATGCCAGGATTTATCTGCTTTTCTTAGTGTTTTGTACAGCAGTGGTTAAGGATGAGCTTCCCAGGGCTGGATGATAAGAAAGTGTAGAGCAAAGCAGTTCTTTTCTCAGTGGGCTAATTAGCAATGTCAGCAGGTAGCACTCAATTGTCTTTTGATTTTTGAAGTATTTTAATTAACAAAAAGTGATTGCTCCCTTCTTTGCAATTTATTATCTACTTTCCTTGAGAATTATTATTATATATTATTATTTATAATAATATGTATTATTATAATATATATTATCTATTGTATATAATTACATAATATATAACATTATATATTATATATACTATATATAATATTATATGTAAATATATAATTATATATAAAATATATAATTATATATAATTATAAAATATTATATATTAGGTATTATATATTATATATTATATATAATTATAAAATATATATTTTATTATAAATGATTTTATTATAAATTATAATAATTTTATAATAAAATATATAAAAGTATATATTATATTATATTATATTATATTATATTATATTATATTATATTATATTATATTATATTATATTATTATTTTGCTGATCTCTCTCATCGCTGCAATCTTACAACCTGAGCAGATAACATGAGGACTAAGCAAAGGAAATATTTAGCTTTATGCCTCTAGTATAAGGAAATTTGGAACCGTAACTATCTTTTTTTTCATTTAAATGTCACTTTGTTTCATAGTACCCATAGCTAGAATTGATGCATCATCTGGGCCTCAGTCTCATAATACCTGGTTTTTATTATGAAAGGAAGGCAGACCAAACCAGTTATCTACCTTTCATGCATCCTTTTTTTAATGGTATCTTGCTTTTAAATGGTATCTTGTTTCAGGGAGGAAGGGAGCTGTGTTCGAAAGAGTGACTCCAGAAGTATTTTGGGGTGTGCAGGACGGTGTAAATCACAAACGTTGGCTGCAGCTCCCTACGCCTCTGGAGTTCAGGGGAATTAAGCTGAAGGTTTCCTGTGTCTAAGTATTGCTCAGCATGAAAGTTCAAAGCTATTTCTCTTCCTGAATTAAATCATTCTTGTAAGATAGATGGGATTATGGTGTGCACATATATATCCTCTACAATTGGGGAAAAAAGAAATTACCCCAGATGACTTTTTCACCTCTGAGTAGCCATCTCATCCTAAGTCAATTGTCAGTGTTTGAGATACTATTTACAGAGGAGCTTTTCTAGTGTGAGTAATACTATTTCAAGTGAAAATAGATGGATGTCATCTATTTCAGATTAGTTGATCCAGTGCAAGGATAGCAATGAGAAATGTCAGTCTTACATGTTCAAAAATTATACCCTGGCTGTGCTAAAATTAGGAGCTAAGTTTAAGGGAATTGTGTGTGATTTTGAAAATGTACATTTTTCAGTGATTCAGGATTGTCAGTGCTGAACTTAGATTGTTCTTGTCAGTAAGACTGAGCTGATGCCTTGAGAAGGCTGATCTAGAACAGAGGCTAGACAGAGTTAAAGAATAAAGTATAATAATAGTCATAAAAATAATCATATTTTCTGAAAAATCCCTTTGCCCAGGATTCTTCTCCTGTGAAGCCTGAGATGCCTCAGAGAAAAATGAAAACAATAATTATCTGATTGCTGCTCCTGTGTTTTGCTGCTTTGGAGTGTGTTTGGAGATTGTTTACCCACAGGAGATTGTTTCATTGGATTCATGTGAGTTGTTTTCACTCTTTGGCCAATCAGGGCCAAGCTGTGTCAGGACTCTGGAAAGAGTCAGGAGTTTTCATTATCTTTTTAATATTTTGTAAGTATCCTTTCTGTATTCTTTAGTGTAGTTTAGTATAGTATTCTTTAATATAATATAGTATTATAAAGTAATAAATTAGCCTTCTGAGAACATGGGTCAGATGCATCATTCCTGTCTTCATCAGGACATTCCCTGCAAATACAATACCTGGACACCACTGACATGGTGTCAAGGAACAGAAGCTGGACTGAACAACAATCTGGACATTGGCCTAACCTTAGGCTGCACAAGGCCATTTGTTTTTCTCAGAATTAACTCCTTCAGGTTATTCAGAAAGTATTCTATTAGCTTTAGTCATTTCCATACTCTTCTGAAGCCATAACAGCTCCTCCAGCAGACTGATGGCGTGCAGCTGCACATCAAAGGAGAGGCCAGGGCCAGGCCACCATCCTGCTCTTGAGCAGAGCATGGGAGGATGTACAGGTGCAATCTGTCTGTCCTCCTGCACCAGAATCTCTGCACCCAGTAAAAGTGACAAATGACACACTAAGAATTAAAAGTATTTCCTCAAAGGGAACCTGTGATATGGCAGTCCCAAAAGAAGATGAGCTAAAACCCTGAACAGGTCCCTTATTCAGACCTAGTTTTTACATGCAGGGAATGAATGTTTTGCTAAAGCCCATGTGGATTTTTAGAGTCTCTGCTGCTATCTGCACAACTCACACAGCCCCAGAAATTCCAATAAGCAAACCAGGCATACTTTGGTGTTGAAACATTAGGGTTTGTGTTTTAGCAACTTACTTAAGACCTTTAAAATACATTAGGAATATCTCACCAAGAAAATATAAACAACACAATGAAAGACAAACTCACTTTGGTTTTAGACTTTGTTTCTTCATTCTCACCATCTTCTCCTTCTGCTGGTTCTTTGTTCAAAGCAGAATAGTCTTCCAGGAGTGTGTCAAACAGTACTATCCTCTTGTTCTTGAAGAATCCATAGAAATAAGCATTGCTGTGGGAAGAACGCTTAGAACCTGATGGGGAAAATTTAAACACCATGATCTGAATAATCCCATGCACTGAAGGCTGCACAATATGACAGATCAGATTTTTCCAGAGAAATTCTCAAAGTCCCCAAATGAACTGTAGACAAACTCAAGCAGATCTGTTTGGAAGCTGAAGCATATTCTAAAATCTAAGTAATGATGATTCCAATAGGGAAATGTAGCATGCAATCACTAAAAGCACTAAAACCATAAGAGCAGTTATGAACATCTAATGTCCAAGAAGGAAAGCTAATCCTATTGCAATTTCAGATTTAGAGTGGAAAGAGCATTCTGAATTGACACTGCTCCAGGCAAAGAACCTGTGCCAAATTATGTAGAATTCTTTCAAATGTGCCAGCAAAGGTGAATGGAAACAGCTATTCCTTTTGTTTTACAGTTCTAAAATTATAACCTTGACTATTTTTGGGCTTCCACTCCTGACCAAGCTGTGTATTTCCATTCCACAGACCCAGGAAAATGCTTCCAACCAGAAGATGAGTTCAGGTTGTGCACTGAGCTTCAGGAAAATGCTACAGACATTGGCAAGTACTGCAGTATCTGAGCAATGCAATCAACTGCCCTACTACAGCATCCACAATCAATGCTAAAACCCCACTAATTTAAAATTACAAGCCTTTTTATTTAAAAAAAACAACAAAACCTCACCTTCAACAACATACACCTTAGTCAGTGGGAAGTCAATGCTCTTTGCCATTGTTTCAATTTGCTGCTTGAGCTCTCCCTCCGGCAGCGGAATGAATTTATCAAACAAAGGTGCAATGTAGTCTGCATAGATTGTAACCAGCACCTACAACACATGCAGACATTAAGAACAGGGCATGCAAACCTGTTCAGTACTGAAGGTGGAGCAAAAAGTTCAAAAAGAGGGCACAATTTCAGAAAAAACACTTGATAAAGCAGAGTCTGTATGAAGTGGGATCTATGGGTGGGCTCTTATGGGCTGCTTTGGTGGCCAGTCCACAGCTCAGCAAACTGTGCCCAAACCACCTACACACCTGAACAGTGCAGAAGACAAAGCCTCTGGGAGCAGGGACTCATCAGTGAAAGGCTGTCACTTCTATACACCTCACCAATCCTAGAAAACTCCAAAGTGCTTCATACCCAGCTGAAGAGATGAAGGAACCAAGAGATAGAAAAAATGGGACTAATTCCTGCTAGCTTGCAAAACAACTGTCTAAAAAGAGGCAAGAAATTTTATGTCTCCTGTTTTCTTTCTGTCTTCCAGCTGTCTGCAGGGCTCAGGGAATTGTCTGCCTGATGCCTCTGGCTCCACAATGACTAATAGCCTTGACCTAAAAACATCACTACAGTGCACCTGCATCTCCTCAAACTGGCATCAGCTGCAGCCCAGCTGAGAAAGCCAGAAGTAGAATAATGTGATGGAAAGGAAAGCTGAACTCCCTTTCCTCACACTCTGGATCACCACAGTATTATTTTTATTTATTTGTTTTGTAAGTTTAAATTCTGGTTAGTGAAAAAGGAACAGGACATAAGAAGTAAATTAAACATTAAATTCAAAATTATCTTGATACATTTTACTTCACTGAAAACAAGTACCTGGACTTTTGACAGTGTTTGCACTGCTGAAAAAGTCCAATGAAATTGAGAACCAGAAAAACTGACTTTTGCAGAGTCACAGCAAGTCAGGGCATCAATATAAAACACCAATAAACTAAGTTTTGTTACTGTAATTTTTAGGGGCTTAAACCTCTGCAGATATTTTGCAGAAGGTGTAGGAGGGTATTTCATAGAGTAGAAATCAGCTTTTCAGTTCAGACTACTGTTTCAGTATGTGGTGCCTAATTTTCAGGTTTTATCTCAAATCATTGGGTCATGCCTTGGTATCAGCAGGCATGACAGACTAGTAGGAGGATGCAACTCTAACTCTGATTACAGAGTTATGGAACTGGAATTTTTCCCAAAATCAGACTCTAAAGGGTGAATCTAACACCTCTTAGGATGATTTTGCATGTCAAAGGCTGTTCAAACACATCAAGGCCTGAAACCCTATAAAGTTGCACTGAGGTGGCAACACACCAATTGTCTAAGCATGCACTTAACCTCAGGGGTGGAGGGGGCTCAGAGGGGAAGAGTGAGCCAGGAAAATGTTCTTTCAATACAGCAGCTTGCAACTCTGCCAAGATGTTTTATTTTCCAGCTTTTGTAATATAAAAGATAGACCAGCCCCTGTTATATCAGGTTCTAAAGTATCTGTAGAACTTCAGAATAAAATCTATGTGGACAGCTAAACGGGGAGGCACAGGCAGAGCAAAACTAAAATACCAGTTTGTGATAGGAAACAGAGAGAGGAATGTGGCCTCAGCTGCATAAGTTCTGGTTCTCACCCCTACATTCAGGAGAAAGGAAAACAGATCACCACATAGTGCTGTATTTCCAGTACCTATTCTAAAGCTTTATCAGTGCTTCTTTTTCAACTGTTCATCAACATTCCAGTATTAAATAGATTATATATATCTGAGCTTAATGTGGACAACTAATATGAGCTATTATTCCTGAACAAGTACATTGATAGCAACACACTGTTAAAGTTTGTAGACATTAAAATTCACAGGAGATGTAGATTTTTCTTCATTTCCTTTCAGCTGCATTCAGCATGCTGAGCCATGCCAGTGAACTAGAGTCTGGAAGAAACCCAAACATCATCTCATACTCACCAAGGAAACAACTAATGTGAAGAGCCAGGCATAGATAAAAAAGTAGTCTCCTCCTATTTTAATAATGTAAAGCAGAAGGGATGTCACTGGCAACAGAATGCACTGAGTCACAACAAACTTCTTGATAGCATCCTTAAAAAAGAATCCCAGTGTCTGCAAAGAAAGGATAAATTGGATCAGTGACATCAATGTAAATATCAATATGTCATTCTGGTTAGTGAATTGATCCCTTCAGTTAAAAGAAATGGTAAACAGCAATGCCAGTGTCATTGGCAAATCAGAGTCAGTGAAAAAGGAGCTCTCCCAGTAGCTCCTTACATTTACACGGACTCAAGCCCATGCAGATGCACTCCCCCTCAGTAAGGCCTGACCCAAACCATTATTTTGTGTTGCACATTCATTAAGGACCAGTCTGTGTAACCAATCTGAACCAATGTGGTCAGTACAAGTGATCTCTGCAATACCTGTTGATTGAAGCCATGTTTCTCTTCTATGACAAATGTATTATACAAACTCCATGGGAGACCAGTCAGTGCACTGAAGAGTGTTGCAAGCAGCAGAAATACCAATGACTGAACAATCTAAAAAACAAAACAAAACCACCTGATATTTACTGACCCATTCTAACAAATATTCCAGGTGTTAAAAATGGCTTTTAGGTCAGTGGTTTAACTGAAACCAGTTAGATGATGCTGGATAAATTCACAGAATTAAATTGTTGATGATGACTAATTATTAGCTGTAATAGCTTACTAAGGATTTGGAGCAGAAATCTGGATACATGCCTCATCCACAGCACAAAGGTAACATAAGCAGTAGACTTAAATTTCTTACCCTTTTAGTGTGCAAGCAGAACAATTCCAGGATTAGTAAAAAGAAAACACCCAAATAAAGAGCTCCCAAAAACCCAGCCCACCACCTCATTTGACTCAAGCAGATACCAGACTTTGCTTTTAACACATAAGGCTGTTTTAATTAGTAAGCTAATTTAAAAGCAAGCTAATTTACTGTTACCAGTTCTCAGAATCACAGTCATTGTGTGCACCAGAAAGTATCTGTTATTTTTACTCTATTACAGGTTTACCTAAATCTCACTTTTAACTAAATATCAATTTAGAAATAATTACTGCAGTAGGGATCAAATACTTGCACAGGAATTTAAAGCCTACTTACCTCATATTCTGGTCCAAACCCTGCACGACCAGAGATCTGACCAGACAGTTTCCATAGAAAAGGAATTCCTCCACAGAGGAGAATCATCTTAAAAACAAAACCACATACCACAGAGGCAGCATGAAACACACTGTCATCTTAGCCTACTACCATTTCAGGACAAGAACCTTTTAAGGGTGAATAAGAGAAGTTTTATAATTAGCTTTTTGCCACCCCTGTGATCTTAACAGTGATAAAACAAGCCTGGAATATCTGGCATTAATTAATTTACTTTACAGAAGTAGAGAGCAGGTAATTAATTATTTTTCCAGTGAAATACAAGCATATTTCCAAGCCTATTTTCTGTATACTTTGCCACTGTACTGGCTTAGACATAAGGTGTATATTTGTGGTTGTATAAAGAGGAGCTGCCCTCCTCTCCTAGAGGTTCACCTGAGTTCCCTGCCCAGAGAAAAGCCCCAGTTTCACTTTCACTACTGGAGTTGCTACTGCCATGTTGAAGAAAGCTTTGTGGTCTCCTCCTTGTGCCTGCTCCCACTGTCTCCTGATGCACTGGCTGCTCAAGAATAGAGAGTGAACATCTGGGGCACATCACCATCAAAGAAATGCCCAAGCTACAGCTACTGAGGCTCACTGCAGCTCACAGCCAGGCCTGGCAGCATTTCTCAAACAGCTCAACTTGTAAATGTTTCATGTTTGCTTTCTTAGCAAGTGATGCCTCACTATATATAAAAATCAGTTTTCAAGCAAGCAGCCTTTCAACATTGATGACACCAGGAGTTTATCTATTTCTTTCTTTTGAAAAGGCTTACTCTTACAACCTAACACTTAGGGTGCATTTTCAGTGTCAGGAGGAGATGGAAAGGACCAAAACAAGTGTGGTGGTTTTAAAAGCTTAATGGAGAAATGAAAGCCACTTCAACTGAACTTTTTTTTTTGTCTTTTTACCCCCTACTTAAATTTTATCTAAAATTGAAAGTAGTTGCATTCCTCCAAACACAGGGAAATGTCTGTATTTTAACAATTTAAATAATTCTCATGCTGTTTAATTATTTTGCAATGGAAACTACTATAGAACATAATTAAAATGTAAGCTAACACTGTAGTTGTGCAGTATGACTCAGCACTGCAGAAGGAAATTACATGGTTTCTGAACAATTACTTCTTTTTGTGTAGCAAATACAGCCACAAACAAAACCAGAATATAAATGTCAGTGTTCACCGTATGAGACCAGAATGCCAATGGTGCTGCTGCATGGGTTCACTAAGAACCAAAGTACTTCATAGTTTGAGTACATAAAAAATATCACATGAAAGGTACTTACAGTGCCCTCAACCTCTGAATAGAGGCCTGACCAAAAGCTGAAAGTACTTTTGTCCAACTGATAGAGGCGAGATTTTTCAAATGTTTCTGAGTCCATGATCTGTCCCAGCTCCTGGGGTACATGTGTTGTTGTTCTATACACCCGCCTCTGAAAAAGTGAAGACAAAACTTAAAGTCTACACCTAATATTTTAAAGGAGATAAGATTTAAAAACAACACATAAAATGATCCCATATGCCACCACAGAAAGTTAAAAAGAGAAAACAACACATAAAGGAACAATTATTCCTAAATTCTGGTTTTCTATGAAGTTCTAAATATAAAACTGAAGCATAATTATTATGTTGTAACCAGGAACTGAACTGCTGTCTTAATAACTTATCTATGTGCAATCAAATACAGACCACACACACCGATTTTTCCACAGGATGTTACTTACCACACCACAGTTAACAACTAAGCTCATTTTGAAACCAAACCCCCGATCCTCCTGTGCAAACCATGTGACTTCACCAGAATACAGAACTACAGAGTGGCTGCACAAACGAGGTGCTATTTCCTTTTCAGTAAAGAACTTTTCACTTGAAGTTTTTTTAAGACTAAAAGTCTTGTCTTGTTACAGCATACTTACCCATTCTCTAAGGAAGAGCTGCCTACCCTTTGTCACTTCAAAACACATTCTCCCCTCTCATCAGGCTGCACGTCCCCGGCCCCAGGGCTCACACACTTCGGTGTGCGGCTGCTGCTAAACCTGCCAGCTTGGCAGGCTGGGGGTGGACGTGTGGCTGGCAGGGAACAGCCGGGACCTGACAAAGGGACACTCCGTCCTCTATGTCATATTCTGCAATAAGAAGCGGGGCTGAGATGTGCCCTCCAGGGCGGCCATCGCTCGGAGGCTGCCAGGCATCACCTGCTCGGGGCCGTGCTGAACGGCGGCCTGTGCAGCGCTTCCTTCCTCTTTCCTTCACCGGTTCAACTGTCGCTATTCAAACTCACGCATTTCCTCATTTTTCCTCATATCGCTCTCTCTCAGCTGTCCCGAGGAGGAGAATCGAGCTGCTGAGGGTGCCGTGACCCTACCGCACTCACCCCACTCGCCGCTGTGAGCGTTCTCACCACCCGCTACAGCGCTGAGGCCGAGCCCCGGACAGGCGGAGCCCTCCACAGGCAGGTGACAGACCCCGCGTCCCCCGGCTGCGGCTCCAGCCCCGGCCCCAGCCCCGGCCCCGGCCCCGGCCATCCTCCACGTGAGGCCGGGCCGGGCCCGGCACAGCCCCGGCCCGCCAGCGACCGTCCCCGCCAGAGCCCCACCGACCTGCCGGTGCGCCAGGAAAGCCTCCCAGAGGTAGACAGCCCACGAGAAGAGCAGGACGGAGCAGAAGATGCGGCGCTCAACCGGCAGCTCTGCCCACAGGTCGCCGGACAGCGCCATGGCCGCTCCACCCGCCGCACGCTGCGGCGCCGCCTGGCGGCCGGAGGAACCGAGGGTGGGGCAGGGCGGGGCGGGGCGGCCGTGAGGGGCGGCCACGGCGGGCTGGGCTACGTGAGGGGCTCCATGGTGGGCTCCGGACTGGGCTCCGTGAGAGTCTCCATGGTGGTCTCCGTGAGGGGCGGCTGTGGCGGCTTCGGACTGGGCTTCGTGCGGGGCTCCATGGTGGGCTCCGGGCTGGACTCCGTGAGGGGCAGCAGAAGATGCGGCGGACTCCGTGTTGGGCTCCGTGGGCTCGGGCTCAGCTCCGCCCGTCACGGCCACCCCACTGAAGCGCGTGTGGGGGGCAGCACGGCGAGGATCTGGGCAGATGTTTAAATTATGTTTCTTCAGTATAAGTTACTTAGACCGCGCACAATAACGCATATAAAGCCTCGTTAGTACTTGTCCAAAACCGTTTAGAGAAACACTAAGAGAAGTACAGAAATTATCACTGACTGCTGCAGGACTTGCTGGTTTATTTAAAGCCGAAACGCACACTTGAGATTCGGCCTGTGTAATGCTCGGTGCAGACAGCATGGTGCTGCCTGGGGACAAGTGTGCCATACAGGGACTGTATAACCTGACAAAAATACAGTAAGAAGAGTGTTAACATTGAGCCGCTTCTAGATACGGCATTCTAGTACCAGTCATTAACCTAATTCCTACCAGTCTAAAGTATAACAGAACATGCCTGTCGATTTTTAGTCATTAACTTTTAATAAAATAATGCCAACTTAATGTTCTCATTATCTATTAGTTATCTTTTTTTAACTAGATAGAAGAATGACCTGTCAAATATATGGAAGCCGAGCGTTTTCTGTAACCTAATATATCCCTGCAGAGGAAAAGAGTACACGAGGAAGTGCTGCTGGCTCTGCTGAGAGCTCTGCTGGAAAGAGAGAGGTCAATCTGGAATGTCTCTCACTGTAAAGGTATATACAACTTTTTACTACCCATGGGAACATGGCAGGGCAGCCCACAATATGTTTTTGTCCTATAAAATCCACACTCTTCAAGACAACAATTAAAAAATGGAAGCGTCGTTCCCTATGAACTGTGTTTTCTGAGGTGTCTGCTCTTCACATTAAGAATTCTTTTTTTGGAAAGTCAATGCAATGGTGTTTCTTTACTGCAGAACAAAATGTTTCTCCCATATGCTCGAAAGCAAGAAGCTGGAAATGTTACATCATTTGTAAGACAAATTCAGGTAGCACTTGGGAGGGAAAATGATGGCCTGCCTCATGGCATGAAAACAGAAATAAGATAGTAGAAACTCTTCAAACCTTTACCCTTTTGTGTCTTTCTTCTCTGATACTCATGTATGCTAGGCAATTAGATCAGATAAAAAAGCCCAACAGAAAATTTGGATAAAGATGTAGGTTCAAGCTGTACAGTTTTGATGGTGTGACACCTATTACCTCACGGAGACAGTCCTGCATTTTGTAGATGATGGAGTTCAAAGACTGAAACACACTGACAGTCCCTGAAATGGGCAAGATATAATTTTTGCAACAAGGAAGAAGCTGACCAGTGCTGTACTGGTATCTTTCAGCTGAAATATGAACACCCTATGAACCCACATTACTGAAAGTCCTGGCACTGCATGGAGTGCCACATCACCACAGGAAAATGCCTCCAAGCTGCTTTTGAGTGCAGCCCAAAGCAACTCATCCATTTTCTAAATGCAGCTCTTGGGCTGAGGAATGTTGCAGGACTTGTCTCCATGCCTGGCAGACAGAAATGATCCCTGTCTCTGTCTTGTCCTGTGGTATATCCCAGCCTATGGACAGATCAGGACCCTACTCAACAGGAACAGGCTCTGTGACACTGTGCACTCTGGACTGGGTGTGCTTTGTAGGCACACAGGAACTCATTTGGCAAAAGCAGAATTACATCTGAGTGAGTTTCACATGCCACTTGTTTTGTGGGAAATACAGCTGCTTGACTTGAAACTGGCCTCCAAACCTCAAAGAATTTACTGTTCATGCTGACCACAAAGGGACAGGTTCTTCTCTGGGATATTCAAACCCTGAGAGGGTAATGGGGTCTCTCTGGCCTGATACCTGAAGCAGACATCACAAGTCTATTAAGTTTGCTGTTCAACTCTTCTCCTGTTTTGAGATCTTGAAGATTCAAGTATGTTAAAACATGACTCAAACTTGAAATTAAAAGGTATTTCATTATTACTTTGGAACACATTGAAGGCTGGCTGATGATGTTGCAGTATTTAACCTTTTGACACAGCTTACTTCCATTTTTAGAACTTTGTGAAAAGATTGATGCACTATATTTCTTTCATTAAAAACAGCTTACAGTTTAGAGAGGAAATTACTTGAAAGGCTAGGCAGTAAGCTACTGCAAGCATTGGTGCATGATTTTTAACCTAACTTTTAAGGATGCCCAAATAACTTTATTTTCCTAAATGTAGTACAAAGATGCCATTTCTGCTTCATTTTGGTCATACCACAGTTCACTGTTTGATAGCTGCCATCATTTCTAAACCCAACAGAAACATTTCCCAAAGTTTTTTCCGTTTCCTTTCCACTGCTGCTTTTCAGATCACAGTATAAAACCCCAGAAGCCCCAACAACACCCCAGCCCTCAGTCAGATTGCTGCTTGCTCATTAAAATCCCCATGGAGATGGGGAAATACCCCAGTGATTCTGAGCCTCCTGATGTAGCCACGTGTGGGAAGAAATGTGATACAGAACAAGAAACAGAGCTTAAAATATTAGCTGGCTCTTCTGGTGAATCTTCCAGCTAGATTTCATCATTCATTGTCCAAAAAGCTAACTGGGGAACCCTAAATGTATACTGGTACTTTCATGTAACACAACCTGCTTGGAAGTCTCAACAACACTCATCACACACTCAGGTGGTGCCAGACAGTTTCAGAAAACACCCTCTGCCTTTAAAGGAACAAAGACTTTCTCATGCAGAAGTGTAATTAGTAAGCCTGGACTAATTATAGTTCTTTCAAGTCTAAAAAAAGCACAGAGAATGTTGTAAAATAAAATGTAATACTTTACTTTTCTGTATCTATTTTATCAGTCTGATAAATTATCTACAAATGCATAAAACTTAAGCAACACTGTCCAATGCACTCAGAATGGTCCCAAACTCAATTACAAGTAAAGCACATTAAAGATTTACTGTACAGTAAACAAATGGGTGAAAAACTGTAATTTATTGAAACTCATAACTCAAAAAATATAAGATGCTGTAGTGTACAATATGTTACACAAAGCACCCTGGGGTGCACATTCAAGTCAAGTAATAACTCCATCGCCCCCCAAACCCTGGTACCCCAGTACTTTTTCCATATACAATCATGCACATTTACTCTTCAAGAGGAAGCCCCCAGTATTCTGATGTGTTAAATAGCACCAAAATCAGCATTGTTCATTGAAAAAAATGGGGAGCTAAATTAACTTGGCCATTACTTTTGACAGATATTATACATTCATGGAATTAAACAGTCAAAACTAACCTAAAAAGTGTGTACTGTAACAATTACTGTTCTAATTTGAAGTTCTCCCCGTACAGCAGTAGTGGAGGCTATCTGCTCTAAGCAAAGCTACTTATGTACTTCCTACACACAGCTCATCTGCCTTTTTTGTTGGAAATAAATCTATGAGAGGTGTGGAAAACTTGGATCTTTCAAGAACTACTACTGGTCGTAAGTAATGCAGCTGTTTTAAGGCAAGGTCTCCACAGTCCGTTAGGGCCTTGTCCAAGATTGCCCTCAGATTTTCTAAAGAAGGGGCAGAGGAGGACTCTGACAGCAAGGGCTGGATCTCTGATAGCTGCCCAGGATTATTTGAGGTTATGATTACATTTTCATCACTTACAAAGTTGTTTACTGGTGTATTGCCTTGACTGCCTCCCTCTTTTTGCAACATTTCATCTACTGGCAACTGCTCAGGAGACTCCCATTCTACGACCTCATCACAATCATCATCATCGTCATCATCTTTTCCCTCGCTCTCCTGAATAAATTTTAAAAATGAAGATTCAAATCCCATTGGTTTATATGTCTTTAAATCAAATGGTTTGGACACAGGAGGCTTTTGAAATTTGTCTTTTGTAGCACAAAGTACATTTCTTTTTGCATTCTGATTAACAGCACTATGTTGACATCCTTCTGGATCTTTCTCTCTTGGCAACTCTAATTGTAAACTGGACAAAGAAGAGCTATTCTCTCTTTCACTGCTTTCAGAAAGATCTTCAGTTTTACACACAGTTGTCTCCCTGCTGTTAGGCTCTTCAAAAGAGGTGTTCTTGGAACTGTGGTTATATTTTAAAGTGCCTGAATACACAAAGGCACTGGCATCACAATTCACACTGCTGGGTGAACATTGTTTTTGGTCTTCATTACTCTCATCTGGAGGATCACATGTAGGGTTTGCAACAAGGGGTTTGTCACTCTGCTGCACAGGCTCAGAATTAGCTGATTTATCCTCATTAACTTCCACACCTTCTTTATCCAAGTCTGAAGCTGTGTTAGAGCAGGACTGCTTTTCAATCATGATGCCACATTTGACACAAAGGACGAGTTTCTGAAGGCGCTGCTCGATGTACATGTTGGTCATCTGGTGTGTGCGCTTGTAGTGCCTCACGATGCTGCTCTCCAGTTTGACCACAGACAGGCACCCCTGCACCATGCAGGGGTACTGGGTCTGGTTAGACTTCTCTTTGCACATTTGTAAGGCTTCCTCTTTTGTTTTGAAATTTAGCAAATGCTTTTCCCTGCTTCTGTTAATTCTTTTAGCTCTGTCTTTTAATTGTTTCCCATTCTGCTTGCTTGTGCCAAAGCTGTCTTTCAAACAATTTTGCTCATTTTTATCTTCATCATCTTCCTCCTCTTTGTGATTTCCAAAGAGACTATCATAATATTCACTGTGTCTGAAATATACATGTTGAGAATAGTGACTGTAATTTGTGAAAATTCGATTGCAGCCATTAAGGTCACAATGGATTTCAAAATCTTTGTTTAATTTTTCTTCATTGGCATGTTCTTCTATTAGGTGCCGTTTAAGCTTATTAAATGTATAAAATACAGCATGGCAGTGCGCTTGGTTACAAGCAAATCTGGCAGACTCAGCTTCAGAAAGCAGTTTTTGATCCTCTAAGATTTCATTGTGGAAGTCACTACAATGTTTAGCAAGAGCTTTAGAACACAGAAAACGCTTACCACACTCTTTGTGTTTGCATGCAAATATTTTTTTACATTTGACAAGTTCCCTTTTTGTTCTTGCTTTGTCTTTTTCTAAGCAGAGCTGTTCCTTATTATACTGGTGAACAGTTCTGTAATGGCGAATCAAACCCTTCTGGTTTGTGAATGCTGAGTTGCAGCTTTTATGTATACAATGAAATGGTTTGTGGTACTTATGCAATATGTAACATAAGTTTCCTTTAGCAACTGTTCTTTTGCTTCCTCTTCCCTGTCTTGCTTCCAGTTCTTCCCTATGACTGTCCAGGGAAGTTATGTTAGATGTTTTTCTTGTTACATCATTGTCTGTCTCTTCATTGGACTCCAAATCAGTCTCAGAACAGCAGTCTTCCTTTTTTGGGTGACACAGCTGTTCAGAGTCCGAGTGTCCAGAGAACCCAACGCTGTTTGCACAGGCAGGCACTGGAGCAGTGCTATTCTTATGCATGTCCTCTGTACATAAACCTACATGATCATATTTTTCACTAGGACACACCTTATGAGCCACCCTCTGACAGCCAATTTGATGTTTGTTTCTGTAGTGAATTCGAAGATGTGTTTTTCTTGTAAAAGATCTTTGGCAAATATGACACTTAAATGGTGAATATCGATGCTGGAACATATTTAGCTGAAGAACCATTTCCTTTGAATAGTTATGCTTTTTAACATAATGCATTAAGAGAGCTTCTCTGGTCACAAACTCACATGTGCATCCGTGACATTCACAGAAAAATGGTTTAGCTGCCAGTTGAGTAAGGTACTGGCTGGGTAAATTATCTTCTTGATCTTGAAGGTGAAATTTTGAGGTAGCTTCATCAACTGATTCAGAGCACTTGGAATCCCTAGATGAATAGCCCAGAAAAGATTTCTGTCTTGAAGAATTCTGAATGTTATTTTTTAAGCTTAGGTGTTTCAAGCCTAACATTAGTTCCAACATGTTATCTTCAATGTCTAGTTCTTTAGAGCTGTCATAAAAAGATGTTTCTGGGGAAGAAGGACAGGTTTCTTCCCTCAGGCCACTGCTTCCTTTAGCATCTACAGCACAACACACACTTTCTGGAGAGTCAGCATTTGTATCAGAATTATGACCTAACTCTGGACTCATATCTGTAGGGGATTTACTGTCCTGAGCATCATTCAACAGATCAAGAAAGTATTTAGTTTTCATTTCCATATTTCTTTTACCTTTAAAGTTGTATGGATGGACCCTTCGAAGGTGCTTTTGCAAACTTCTGGAGTTTTTGTGGGTGGAGCAGCAGCCTTCAAAACCACAGGAAAGATTTTTTTCATCAAAGCAAACTGCCACATTGGAACACTGTTCTTTCATATTTGCTGGATGGAAGACTCCTTCCTGGGACACGACAAAACCTGGAACTGACTGGTTGTGAGCCACTGTTCCAAGCAGCTGTGGGGATGTCTGACCTTGGCTTGCTGCAGCATCTGCCCTGTGCTTCCCACAATGCAGGCTGCAATTACTTTCACTGTTGAGATCTTCACTGTCAGAGAGAGATTCTTCCTTCACCTGTGGAATTTCCTGAGAGCCTGAGGGATCCAAGTTATCATTCAGATTGGAATTTTCAGATTGTTCAAGCAGCCGAGACTCTGGAAGATAACTGGATTTCTCTTCTGAAACCAACCCTTCAAGGTTCAGCGTTTGCTTCCCTTCCCCATTTGACACTTTAATATCATGTGCTGCAAGGTGATTTTGAAATTCAGTCTTTGAATAATAAAACTTCTTACAACCAAAATAGTTACAAGTGTACGAGGCATCCCTGAAGTGCTGCGCCTCGTGATGGTAAAGCTGCCCTAAGTCACTGAAAACAATATTACAGCCATTGAGCTCACACTTATAGCGGAGATCATCGTGGGTTTGTTTGTGGTTGAGCAGCTCATTGACAGAGCCAAACCTGGCGTAGCAGTCCATGGACACGCACATGTAGGGCTGGGGCCCGCAGTGCACGCGCTCGTGCTCCCGCAGGTGGAACGAGGTCATGAAATGGCGGCGGCAGAACGCGCACTTCTCCCTCCTGTTCTTCATGTCCAAGTAGTGTTTGGCGTTCTCGTCGTTGTTCTGATGTTCAGCTTTCAGGTGTACGCTCAGGTACTTGAACTGTTTAAATACTCTGGAACAATCTGTGCCAGGGCAGGGGTAGATGTCTCTGTCTTGCAGCTGGCAGTTTTCCAGTTGGCTGAAGGTGACATATTCCTCTGTGTCATCGTCAAAGCTTTCAGGGAGCTGTGTCTGGTGTGACCTTTCTGGAAACACTGCGGGTGGGCTGCTGGGAGCTGTTGCCTTTTGTGGTGATCTCTCTTTTTTCAAAATTATTTTCTTTTTAGGTCTGTGTGTTCTGCTAGGTGGCATTTTAACATGTTCCATTACGTGTGGTACAAAAAATTCCTTTCTCTTGAATTTTTTTGTGCAAACAGGACACGTATAAATACCATCTTCCATGTGCATCTTAGAATGATGTAGTATTCTGGCCTCTATACACTCCCTTTTGCAGAGCACACAAAAAAACTTGTATTGAAGCCATCTCTGGTATCTTTCTGAAGAACCAATTGGTTTTTTTACTCTTGCTTTTTCCTTAGGGTGGCTCATTGTGTCTTTCCCATCGTAATATTTATGTTCTTTTGTCTCATCATAGTCACTAAAGAAAGTTTCTAACATGTCAGTTTCATTGAGTGACAGATGACAACCTGCATCATCCTCAGAATCAGAAGCTACCTTCCCTAACAGTTTAAGACAATGCCTCTTCAAAGTCTTCCAGTCCCAAAATTCAGGATCAAATGGCCAATATGCTTTCAAAGCTAACAGCAGTTCACAGCGGAGTGAATTCGGAACCAGTGCGTTTTCTTCATCAAATTTTTGGTCTGGCTGCATATAGAGCTCCTCCAAGGCATTAAATCCATTCAAAGTTGGCTCAAGTAAGAATTCTGTGAGCTGGCAGGCTCTTCTAACTTCAAGGTCTTCTGGTAAAAGGCAAGCAATTGTTTTGCACACCGACGTCTTCATTTCATCGCTTCCGTTGGACCTGATCTGAAGGGCTCTCACACACAACAACACAGACACAGCAAGTCCTGCTTCCTCTGCCTGTTTAAAGAAAACAGAAGATTTTTATTACTATGTTCTTAGGCATAATCAGAAAGTATGATTAATGAAATAAGCTATATTTTTTTTTCAGGTCAATAGAATTATTAAGAAAACAATAAATTCATGTAGACAGCTCTAGCTGTATCCAAAAACTCAGGACTGTTACTTACTTCAGATTGTATGACTCTTATCAAGAAAAATAAATGCTGTAGTGTCTTGGCAATGATGCCAAACTGACGACATCTCTCCAAAAAGGAATCTAAGGAAGGATCTATTCTTCTCTGCAGTTTGCTCCAGAAAAGTGTCAGTTCCCTGTGAAGAGTTGAAAGCAGAATGTAAGAACATTGCAAACACACACAATCTGTGCACTCACAGTGTGTCAGTTCAGAGCTGATGCCAAGAAAAATTGAAGTGTTATTCAAGGACAGCACAGACTTCAATTAGGTCCTGATCTCCAGGTGATGCTGCAGAGAACTGTTCCTGTGCTCCCAGCATCAGATCAAACTCCAGTGCATCTCCTGATCCTTACAGGGGAAAGGCACTGGCACTGGGATTCATCTCAATGCACACATCTACAGCTGCAGGCTTCCTTTCCAGACAAAATAAACCCAGTCCCACACTTCCAGAGCCTGTACCTCTCACACAGAAACTTAAAATGGATAAAATGAATCACAAAGTTGCCATTTCTCTTCCAATAAGCAAGCAGCTGTTCAAGCTGCTAGGTACACTACCAGACCTTCAATTTATACATCTCTGCAATGTCAGCATCACCATTAGACAGAAGACTTCATTCTCCCATCTCATCCCCAGGGAAGGCAGCTGGAATTTGAGAATTCTTGGAGTTACAGAAATTATAAATATAAAAAGGATCTTGGAGGAGAAGTGGAGAGAAGTGTTGGCTCTTGGAGGGGAAATGGAGAGAAGCAACAGTGTGTTGCCTCTGCTCATTCCTAATACTGACATCTCTGTGGAACAGGTCAAAAAAATGCACCAGGCTTTCATGGGGCCAAGAATTCCCAAGGGAAGAACAGACTGACAACATCCTCTGTGGAACCACAAAGCCAGGGGTTTAACAGCAACCCTGAGAGCACTGACAGATCCATCACCCCACAGCAGTACCAGTGTTCATGCCAATGGTGTGAGTGCTGTTTCAGTTTTAAATTGTTTAAACATTGCTTTTGCCTAACTGCTCTATTAGCACAGCAACTTGTGACAAAATAAGTAATTATCTAGGAAGAGCTTCAGCCTGATGCACTTCTCAAGTAAAGGATAAATCCACCTTCTCTACACATTTTTGTACTATATTCACTCAATTCTAGCTAGTGAGGAACAATCAGCAGAAGCAGCTTATACTTACCATGAGCAATACACATTTGCTGTTTGAAGCTGATGGGTAAGATATGTTGTACAAAGAATAAATGCAGTGTTTTCTTGTCCCTCAGATTCCAGATTACATATGATGTCTAGTACCTCTTTGCAATCCACCTTTGCAATCTTAAAGAAAAAGAAAATTAAAAAGAAAAGGCACTTCATTCTCAGAATATATTTATGTTTACAAAAGAAATGCACATTTACTAAATCAAATCTCACAAACAAAACATTGTAGCTCCTGTACCCAGAGATCATGCCACACCTTTCAGCTACAAAATGGTGTGAGAAGTTCACCTGTTAGTTCTGATCCCTCTCAATATCAGTTTTCTTTGGGACAACCTTCCACTTGGGGCAGTTTAGGTAAATACTTGCATGCAGGCCACCATCCATCTAAAACTTCCATTCTGTCTCTCTGCACTTACAGGGAATCTTGTGCTACTTTTGAAAATTAGAACCCAGATCCAAAAAGATTAAGAATTGTGAAAAAGCCAGGCCCTTGTTCTCGTCATCCCTAGGTGCTGATTCTGAACAACCACATTTCAAAGCATGATGACAGAAACAGAAGTGTTTAGAGCAGTGTGCTGATTTTGGCTGGGGTTGTTAATTTTCCTCCTGGCTGGTGTGAGGCTGTGTTTGGGATTTCTGCTGGACACAGGGTTGATAACACAGAGATGTTTTTGTTATTGCTGAGCAAAGGAGGCTGGAAGGACACACAGCCAGGACAGGTGACCCCACTGAACAAAGGATATCCCAGACCATGGCATCATGCTCACTGCATACAGTGAGGGGAAGGAGGAGGAAGGGGAGCATTTGAGAGATGGAATTTGTCTTCTCAAGTCTCCATTATGCACAATTGTGCCTTGTTCTCCTGGAGGTGTCTGCCCATGGGTAGCAGTGAATTAATTCCTGCTTTTGCTTTGTTTTTGTGCATGGCTTTTATTGTCTTTACCTATTATATTGTCTTTACCTCTACCTACAAGTTTTCTCTTTTTACCCTTCCCCTTCTGTCCCTGGTACCTCTGGTAGGGGAGTTGAGCAAGCAGCTGTGGGGGGCCTGGGTCCAGCTGGGGTCTGTTCCCTTAGATATCAAAGCACTGTCACCTAAATCATTTTCTGAGGTTTCTTGCCAGAGGTGAATCAGTGACAACTCCTTCCTTCCTTCCTCCCCAAAATCTGCTGTATTTTACTTTATCAAATGCAAAACTGACACATCTCAAGGCCTTGCAGTTTGTGAATTGCTCTGGAAATGTTTGCTGCAAGAGCTCAGTTCTGGGGCTCAAGTTGAACACCAAAAGTCACTGGACCCTAGAAAATGCTGGCATTGCTGAATGAACTCCAGTGTCAAGCCTGAATGGGAAACTGGGTTAATATCCCTGCTTCTGCTCTCCTGCTGAATGAGATGGCTGCAAAAATCAGTTGAACTTCCTGTTGTTTGTTCTCTATCATTGTTATTCATGATGAGCAAGAAGTTTGAAATGTTTATAATATCAACAGCTGTTTAAAGTACATACTGCTAGAACACAGTCTGTTCTGTGAAGCAGAATAGATCCAGAGAAAAAATGTATTAAAACATAATGTTGTCTTAGTAGTAAATGCTCCTCATAATTACTGTTTGTGGCTTCTATCCAAGCTGATGCCCTGGTTTGATAGAACATATCTGTGTATCTTAAGCAGACATTGCTGAACTTGCTTGGGATTTGTCTCCTGGTCATGGTTTAACCCCAGCTGGACCCAGGCCCCTCAAAGCTGCTCAACTCCCCCCCTACCAGTGGTACTAGGGACTGAATTGGAAGGGTAAAAGTGAGAAAACTTTTAGGTGGAGGTAAAGACAATAGAATAGGTGAAGCAAAAGCCATGCACAAAAGTTATGCAAAACCAAGAATTAATTCACTGCTACCCATGGGCAGACACCTCCAGGAGAACAAGGCACAATTGTGCAGAATGGAGACTTGAGAAGACAAATTCCATCTCTCAAATGCTCCCCTTCCTCCTCCTTCCCCTCACTGTATGCAGTGAGCATGATGCCATGGTCTGGGATATCCTTTGTTCAGTGGGGTCACCTATCCTGGCTGTGTGTCCTTCCAGCCTCCTTTGCTCTGGGTGATCAATAACAAAAACATCTCTGTTATAACCCTGTGTATCAAACCAGGGTGTCAGCTTGGATATGAGCCACAAACAGTAATTTAAGAGTTAAACATTCACACAACATACATGTATTTACATATTTCTAGAGAAGTGTGCACTTACAAATGCATATATACACTTGTGTGTGCATATATTTGCTATTAATTATAGATATAGATAGAAATAGTTTAATTTGTAGGAGTTCAGCAATTCAACTTCCACACCTGACTTAGCCAGCCTAATCTCATCCAATTCCTGGAAAGGGATGACCACACATTGTCCAATCTTTCAAAATTTCTCCTATGTCACTCTGCTGCAACAGTTTCACTCTTCAGCTTCAGTGCTTAGTACTACATAAATAAATTCTAAAATGCTTCACAAATATATATTTAAAAGGGACTGTAGGTTACTAACCTCCTTAATGGAATCTTCATTAGGCAGCATTGAACACACACATGTGATGTAGGCTTGGCGAAAAGATGAAACATTTGCAATTTCTGGAGAATCTGCACACAATTTTGACAAGAAGGTGGCCTGGGGGATGCAGTTGGACTTCATCAAATGTTTGATTCGCATCTGCAGAAAGGAAGGCCCTTCTCGTGTAATCAATTTATTAGCTAGGAAAAGAAAAAATCCTTTGAGAACAGACCAATTTACAGGTGACACTTAAATGAAATTGTCTCACTGCATTCACACTTCTTCACAAATTTGTGTAGGGACTGTGTTTTTAGGAAACTCTAGGCATGGTGACAAGTGACAGCAATGGATTCTCTTCTCCCAAACTCTGCAGCAAGAGAATGCTGGGCTATAGAAAACAGAGCCCCACACAGCCACTCCCCCGTGCCTCCCAAAAGACAGCACCATTAAAGATTATGTCCTTTAGCAATGGCTAAAGGTCTCTGATCACACCAGATACCAGCAGTTTAACTGAGGTTTGGAATCATCACCTTTCAACTGTAGTTTTATAGTAAAAAAAAAAATAAATTAAGTCATTCATTACTTGCTTTTCAACTGGAAAGTTTTCCACTCAAACTGTTAAAACCCCATGCAACGCCAAAATAGGTAAAATGAAGTTGAGGGTCAAAATATTATCTTTGTGGGACTTTGGAAGAATTGTGTTAAAGATATTCTAGGCTTATGTCTTAAACAAGCAGATACTACTAATCATTATGAGACTTGAAGAACTAATTCAATAGTAGAAATTCAGATTATTTTTGTAAATAGCAAGCAAAATTTATTTATTTGGATTAAATACCTCACAGATTTAGTTTTGTTCTCTTCCCAGGTGTTTATCATAGAAACAGAATTGAGTTGGAAGGGACCTGCAAGTCTTGCCCCTCAAAGTACTACCTCAAATTAAACTGTGTGACTAACAGCATTGGCCAAATGCTCCCTGAACTCTGGCAGGTTTGGTGCTGTGACTGCTCTTCTGGGGAGCCTGTTCCAGTATCCAACCACCCTTGGAGTAAAGAACATTTTCCTGATGTCTAACCTGTGCTTACCCTGACACAGCTTCATTCCATGTCCTCCTGTCCTGCTGTTGGTCACCAGACACAGGAGACAGCCCCTCTTCCTCACAGCCTTTGTTTGGATCCCCACAGGCTGTGGGTGGATCTCTGCCTCCCCCATGGATCCATGGATTTCAGGGACTGTTTCACCATGGTCTCACCACAGCCTGCAGAGGAATCTCAGCTCCAGCACCTGGAGCAGCTCCTCCCTCTCGTTCCCCACTACCCTTGGTGTTTCCCTCACATGTTCTCACCTCCTCCTCTTCTCTAGCTGGAATTCAAATTGCCCCCACTTTGTTTTGATTTTCTTCTTAAATCTGTTATCACAGAGGCCTTTCCATCATTTCTACGTGGCCCAGCCTTGGCCAGCAGCATGTCCATCCTCAGAGCCATCAGGGACTGGCTCTGCTGGATGTGGTGGAAGCTTCCAGCAGCTTCTCACAGAAGCCACTTCCATGCCCTCCCTCACTATCAAAAATCAGGCTGTGCAAAACCAACATGATGAAATCATACACTTCAAAATATCTGTGGTGCTATTTCCAGCTAAACATAAATATCTTCACAAAGCCTCGATACCAGTCTCCAGATCTGTACAACACTCAAAAGACTCTTGTGAATTAAGAGAGATGGTTCAACACATGCTTGCACTACATGCAGTAATGATATGAACCAAAGAATAAACTGGGCGATGAACTGTACAAGAAATCATGGAAATGCATGAGACATTCTGATAAAACACAAACTAGAATGGTGCTCTGCAGCAACTGCAGTCAACCAGTTACCTCTGGTGCCTGCAAGAGACTCTGGATTAGTCAAAAAAGAATGCTTGCTTTAGACCAACAACTTAAGAAAATATTTCTATTCAAAGGTTCTTCCACTGTGTCAGCATCTCATTATTACTATGCAAGATGGATGTTAAGAAACCAAAATGGTATGTACATTTCTAAAAGACAGGATGGCACATAACAGGAAATTATAAGTGCAGAAAGTATGAAAACTATTGCCCAAACAAGCCACAGTGAGTTCTAACAGACACTACACTAGCTGGCAGAAAACTCACATTGTGCATCTGAGCAGAAAACTCATTTCAGGTGCCTGTAGTGAAACTTACTTGTATTCTGCAGGAGTCAGCTTAGTGGTCCATGAGAGAATCATTTTAATATTTAAATCTATGGTAATGGTTTCTGTTTTTCACAGGATAAACCTCTGAGCACTAAACTCTTGATCCAGCTGACACTTCACATTAAAGGAACTTCAATGGATAAAGCAAAAAGAAGTGCCTGACCAAGAGGCAGGCTGCAGTAAGATCTCCAGTTGCTAGGAAACAAGCTCCTCTCTTCCTTAAAAACTGCATCTGTATGACACTGCTTGAATACTCATGGAGGAAAGCTAACAGTGCTTCAAAATGGATATTTGATGTTATTTGATGCTGCCACAACAGATGGCCAGGAAATCACTGTTGAGGGAAAACTCCCACAAAGCTGCATCACCCACTATCAGATCAGGCACCTCTTCAAGTGGAACTGCCATTCATGGGCCTTAGTGCCCACAAACAATTCAGAGCAATTCTCCAAGTCCCTATTTCTACACCTCTTGGCTCACAGAATATTCCTCTTATGGATCTGGAATAAAGAAGTAAAGGACCTACTAGAAAAAAAGTACTCCTTTAACCTCCTCTAAGGTTTAGATTCCTCATGTTTACACAGCTAGACATGCACTTGGCAACTGCTTAAATGAAGTTTTACTAAAGCGTCAGAGCCAGCTAGTCAAGACATGGGAAATATTTTAAGACTACTTGCAGTCAGTGAAATGAATCACTTCCAGTTTAACAGTTACAATTTGTCTTCCAGCACAAATGAGAAGCTTTGGAGGTGGATGCTCTGCCAGGGTCTCAACTTGCGGCAGTGTTTGAGAGCAGTCAGTTATCACATGCTCCCCCACAAAGGAGGACAGGTCTGTGCCCTCAGGCCAATTCTTTCACACCTAAACGAGTGTGTAGTGAACTTTGCAAAGGAGACAAATGACAAACTGAGTTCCCTGTCATGCAGATGTAAGTGATGATGGTAGGAGCAAAATGCAGAAATGAGTCACCAGTCAGACATCTGTCCCAGCACTTAGCTTTACTCTAAAGTGGAAAGTTTCCTCTTTTCCTGAAAAAGGAACAAAAACTGAGGAATAGACAGCAAAATGAGAAGAGATGTTTTCCCTCAGAGAACCTAATTTTATACTCAGTCCTAAATCTGTTACATTTCCATACATGTCCACGAACAGACTTTCCTGTTCCTTCTCTTCCTAGCTCTCCTGCTGTTATGTGTTCTGTCACAGTGTTCTATCAAACTTCTCAAGACTAAAACAGCTTGCTATAAAAATCAGCACAGACATCCTGCAGCCCTTCCCTTCCAAAACATTTAGCCAAAAGGGCAGTGCAGATTCCAACTCTACACACATCTTAAGAGCTCTCTTAAGCCAGGACCAAATAGTAACAATAAGAGATTCCTCTCTCACCCAAAACACTTGCCATGAAAGATAATTTAAGTTACACCACAATATTACGAATACAACCTTTATAAAGCATGAAAAGTCTCTGTGGTCACTATGATGAACATTCCAGAGAAACATCACCTTGGGTGAGCATTTCTGCTGAAAGTCCCTGTGGAACAGGACAACAGGACAGGTGCTGATGTGCAGTAAGACAAGTTAAGGATGCACAGCTGGCACTGAGGGCTGTGTATTAGACAGCAGCAGTTGTTGCATGGTTATCCCAGCTGTCCTACAAAGCAACTCTCATCAAGACAGACATTCCAAGTTGTTGGCATTCATCTGCTGCACTCGGCAACAAGCTGACCCCAACCTCCTTGGTTCAGGGTTTGTTAAGACAAAAGTTGGGGGAAGTTTTGGAATCAGTATTAAAGCTACCTGAGGCACAGAACTACACGGGATGTCACAAAACCAATAGCATCAACTATGGTCCCATCAGGATGCTGGTATTTAGTCACCTAAAAGGCTTAAATTGAAATGATTTTTTTAAAGCCTTTTCCTCAAGCAAATATTAATGCCCCAACTAACATCCTCAGCAGCTGACAGTAAAAATTAGGAACCACCAGCCTAGCACAGGGCAGTGCAATTTATTAACATATTAACAGTCATAGAGCAGCAGAACCCACTGCAATGCTGCTATCAAACTTTTGCTGGAACAAATTTGGCAAACCATATTTATATTTGATACCAGTTCCTTTTCCAGGCCAGTGCATTAAAAACCAGAATTAAAATGAAGAACTCTGAACAAGAAAGGCAGGAACCTGACACACCTTCAGGACTGTTCACTCAAGTAAGCATCTGATGACCATTAACATGAACTGCCAGCTCACAAAACACAGCTTCAGCTGGGCACACTGAGCCACTCTCACATCTGACTTACAGCAGCAAAATCTAGGAATGTTTTTCAGGTAGTCATCACAAAACCCCAAAAAGCATGAAATACAGACTATTCAAAGAAATTAAGTTTTAGATGACTGAAAAAGACACTTTGTGAAGCTGCTGTTGTACTGAAGGTTAAAATGGGAGTTGGACCAAGGCAACTGAAAATCCATTGCACTGGAGCTCCTTCTCCCAAGTCTAAAAGCAGAACTGCCATCCCCTCTGGGACCTGCAGGAAATACACTTTCATTCCTCCTATTTCTATCAAATGGAGCCTGCTAGCACAGAACATGCAGATCAAAGAAGTGACACAAGTGAAAGAACAAAGACAAACCTTGTAACTCATCAGTGACTCACAATCTGTTACAGAAATTAGCATTTACTTGATATGATTCTGAAAGTAACAAATGATTAAGATAATTTAGTAGACATTTAGAGATAGTTGCTTAATACCAACTCCAACCACATCCTACACAAGGCCAAGAGACTAATTCCAGCTGCTCAGACAGAGCAAGCAGAAAAACAAACCAAGGTCTCCAAGGCTGCCACAAATGCAAGACATGTGGGAGAAGCAACATTTCAGGCAGATATTCAACTTCTCAGAAGTACCCTTTACTTAAAATGTCTAACACTTTACCTGAGAAATGTGCTTTTGCCAGATTTGTCTAATACAGGACTCCCAAGTCACATCCAGACTGTTTAGGTGTGCCTGTGGAGTATTCCAGACTACCTAAAAATGCACTCAATGAATGTCACAAAACCAGAATTAACTATATTGGAAAAGACCTTTGAGATCATCAAGTCCAACCTAAGACCTAACACCTCCTCATCAACTAAACCATGGCACTGAGTGCCACATGCAATTTGTTTTTAAACACCTCCAGGACTGAGATTTCACCCCCTCCCTGGGCAGACCATCCCAGTGCCCAATCCCTCTTTCAGTGAAGAATTTTTCCCCATGTCCAGCCTACAATTCCCCTGATGCAGCTTAAGGCTGTGGCCTTGGCCTGCCACTGCTTGCCTGGGAGAAGAGGCCAACCCCATCTGACTACACCCTGCAGGCAGCTGAGGAGAGTGAAAATATCCCCCCACAGCCTCCTTTTCTCCAGGTTAAACAACCCCAGCTCCACCAGGCACGCCTTCACCAGCCTTGCCCTTCTCTGGACATGTTTGAACACCACAATGTCCCTCCTGAGCTGAGGGCCCAGAACTGGACACAGCACTCGAGGTGCAGCCCAGGCACTGCTGAGTCCAGGGGCAGAAGCATTTCCCTGCTCCTGAAATAGAGATTTTTAGAGTTCACTTGAATTAGCAATATGAATCAAGCAGTTAAGGTTTAGCCTGTAGAACTATGTGTTGAATTTTAACCTTTTTACTTAAGAAACCTCTGCATGGTACAAAGGGCACAAGAAAATGCAAATTTCTGAAGCTTCTTGCATAAAGAACAGTACCAGAGAAGAGTAAGTGATGCAAAGAGCCCAGATAAAGGGACTCCTCCATCTCCAAGCTGATCAAGGCTGACAGACTAAGCACCAAGGGACCAAAAGCACAAAGGAGAAAAGTTCAAATGTGCAACCACCACAGCAAACAAGGCATGCCCAGAAGGGCATGGATCTGATTACCATGCAAGGACAGGCAGGGCCAGGGGTTGAATATGCATGGAAAAGTTGTGCAATGTAATGAATATGGAACACCTCTGTGAATAAAGATGTGGCTCAGACTGAGGCTCAGGGCACAATTTTCACAGAGCTATCTCGCTTGTGCCAGGCACTGACATGCATACCCACCTCAGAACTATATCTGCTTGTGGAGTTTATTTACTTATTCCATGTATTGCTTCACTCCTGCTGGCACAGCACTCCTGACCCTGGCCAGGTGCCCGTGGCCTTCTTGGCCACCTGGAGCCACCCTGGCTCATGTCCAGCTGCTGTCCAGCAGCACCCCCAGGTCCCTTTCTGCCCAGCCACTGTCCCCAGCCTGCAGTGCTGCAGGGGATTGAGAAACTCCCACACCTTGGTCACAACAGAGTGGTTTGGAATGTAATCACTTCTTTTATAAACTGTTGTTATTGGTATTGTTGCTGTCACTGTTCATTTCCTTATCTCATTGCTGTTTACAAGTAAATTGTTCTTATCTCAACTCAGCCTTCATCTCCCTCTCACCAGAGAGGGTGGGGAAAAGGGAGCAGCTGAATGGGGCTAAATGTTTCCAGCTGAGTTTAAACCACAACAGTTCAAATGTTTCTGCCATGCTATTAATACCTGACATGAAGGCTAGGGAAGACTGCAGTCTAAACTGGCTGCTCTTTTTTTAGCACAAGGAGCAACATATTGCCTCAATAACTGTAACGTTTCTATTTATTTCTTAAAAATACTTACATACTTCAACTCAAAGAGAGGCTATCCAAAGCCAGAACGGAAGAAAACTTAAAATACCTTTTTTTCCTCCTTAAATTTTAAGATTTTATTTTAAACTCTTCCTCCCTTCTGTATTATTTTTAACTTTAGACTACCAGAGGTAAACTGCAGTCTAGTGCACTGTTAATGAAACAGATAAAATTCCTACAAGTACTTAATGACACCACTAATGGGAAAAAAATCAGAGTAAAGAGAGAATTTACTAGAAGTCATTAGAAAGACTATATTAAATAAAGTGACACTAGCACCTCCTGTTCCTCACCTCTCAGCAGTTTCTGAATCAAGATCTTATTTCCCCAGTCTAAACACAAAGTGCCTCCCAACTTAGAGTTAATAACACTCCACACTGCTCTTCCACATGAATGTTTTATGCCTCTGAGAAGTATGGACATACTCAATTCCTCCCTGTGAAGAGTTCAGGAAAACATTTAAAAGCACAGAGTTATGAGAAACAAAGCATCTCAGGCAGAAAAATTTCTGTATTTTTATTTCTCAAAAAAGAAATAACTCTTTTTAAAAATGGAATTTCAAAATATTCAAACTGATGGATAGTACAGTCCAAGCAGAGATGCACTGGTTGTACAAGTGGACACATTATTCAAAATGCCAGTGAGACAGTTTCATAATAAATATTATTCAGCAACATATGAATACTACCCCACAATACAATTTAAAATGCAACTCCTCTGTCTTCAAGTCACTGCTTACCCACCAGAACTGCCCCAAGTAATTTCTGAACAACCACACATCATCTCTAGAAACACACTCTTACCTTCCTCAGTTTCTACTGGTTGCTGGGATAGAATTTTAAGAAGAACTGGATTTTTCCATACCCCTTCCCTTGTGATATCCACCAATATTTGGAGGTTGTTATTCCCAAATTCCAGTAAAGCATCATGTGAATCCTATAAAATGTAAAAAAAAAGTCATTAAGAGTCTTAGCTAAAAATTAAGCCAATGTAATTTTACATGATCTATCCTAATATTTCACTACATGCTAATGCTTCCACACTATTCCTCTCAGTCATTACTGCTGTGACAAGTTTGCATTGGGATTTTATAGTCCAATGTCCTTTCACTTTTCTAATCCTACTGCAAAATGTTCCAATTTCAGACTGAGCTGACTGAAATGGCTTAAATCAAAAAGTCTATTCTGCAATTTTTATGGTTCTCCATGTACATGTGTGTATATATATTAAAAAACCAGGAATTGTATAAAAGACAAAGGATGATTTTGTATCAAAGCATATAATGCTATTGAAAAACTCACAAGATTAAATAATTTTCCAAATGAGTAACACAATGGTAAGAGTCTAAAATTGCACATTTAGTGTTTATACTAAAGATGAGCCAGTCAATTCACTTTGAGAGTCATGAGAGCCATCAGTCACCAGCTGAAGAATGCCACGGGATATTTCATCATTAAGATGAAAACTTTCTTCTACTGCAAATGAAGATGCAAATTTCTAAGAAACTAATCTATGTGCAGTGCATTTATTCTAAGATCCAGGGATGATTTGCTGCTGTGAAGCCTGACCCAGAGACTCCCCATGACCAGCAGCTGAGGTTCACCCACAAAACCCCCACACACAGCACATTGCTCACAGTGATCAGGGCCCTGCTGCTTTGAATTCTGGAAATCTGAGGAGTAAAGGAGGAATTAAAAAAAGACATTACACATGAGAAGAATCTAGAGTCTAACACAGAAAAGAAAGCAGCTTGAAACCAATTCCAGGCATTTGATGTCCCTGTTTGAGAAACAGATGTAGGTTGACTTGAACTGAAAGCATTAAATACCATCTTTCAGAATTTCCTAATGCTGACAAATAAAGCCACCTAACTGTGAGCAATTTGTGGCTACACCTTCACTAAAAATGCTTCTCACAGCAGATCTTAATTCAATATGCGGCAATGTCCCCTCCTTCTGCTGAGCTGTGTGTCAAGTTTGTATTTTTAACACAATCTTGAACCTCAGGCTTGCAACAGATAGCCCCTGTCGTACCTTTACTGGAGAAAGGTTTCTAGTGACTTGAAGAAATCACCAAGAGAAAGAAACCCTGGGGAACTACAGGCCAGTCAGCACAGCCTGACCCCAAAAGGAACATGGGACAAATTCTCCTGGAAACTACACCCAGTAATCTGACTACCTGCTGTGATGAGCTACAGATGACATTAGTCATACTTGGCAGAGCTTCTGACAATCTCCCACAGTATCTTGAAAACCAAATTGTTAAAATAAGGAAAAATGGACAAAATACAGGTAAAAAAACCAGCTCAACAGCCAGACTTAAAGGCTTGTGACAAACTGTACAAACCCAACTGGCAGCTGTCTCCCAGTAGCAGTTCTCAGGGTGAATAGGTATTTTAAACACATTTATTGTCTGAATAATGGGATAGAGCACATTCATTATCTGCCAATCCTACAGAACCAGGAGAGCAGCTGACACTGCTAGGCAGGCATTAGGGCATTCACCAGGCTGCAGAACATCCCTGCTGCACTCACCAGGCTGCAGAACATCCCTGCTGCATCCAACAGGCTGCAGAACACCCCTGCTGCACCCAACAGGCTGCAGAACATCCCTGCTGCACGCACCAGGCTGCAGAACATCCCTGCTGCATCCAACAGGCTGCAGAACACCCCTGCTGCATCCAACAGGCTGCAGAACACCCCTGCTGCACCCAACAGGCTGCAGAACACCCCTGCTGCACCCACCAGGCTGCAGAACATCCCTGCTGCATCCAACAGGCTGCAGAACAGCCCTGCTGCCTCCAACAGGCTGCAGAACACCCCTG
>JAXCLO010000273.1:56815461-56863450 GCA_035583995.1 Arremon aurantiirostris
ATATAATATATATCATAAAATAATAAATCAGCCTTCTGAAACATGGAGTCAGATCCTTGTCTCTTCCCTCATCCTAAAACCCCTGTGAACACTGTCACACATCCAAATGCTGCTCCCAGTTTCTGAAGACCCTACAAAACAGTGCTGACCCTGTTATGCTACTAAAACTACATTCAGTGGGGTGAGCAGCACCAGGAATACCAACATGAATGGAAAGATTTCCGACTCTCAGCAACATAAGCCACTTTTAGAGTGAGGCAGCAGGATGAACTCCCATTTATTAGACACCAGAGGATTCACTGAGGTGAACATTCCCCCTGGTAACACCTACATGTCTGCACAGACCTGCAGCGTGGGCTCTCTGCTGTCTCATAACGTGGCAAATCCAACTAAAGCACTCTTTATGGCTGGGATGTTCATAACATTTATGTGTGTTCCCTGGTGTCTAGTGCAGGCTGAGGTTTCATTGCATCCCTTAATAAAAAACCTCCCTAACACCCTTCGAACTTGATGGCTGTTTTTGACCAAAATTGCAGCAGCCCCACAAATTTGAGATGAAAAACCAAACTGAAAGAAAGGACAAAACCAGGCAATGGACTTAATGAATTGTCAGTGATGGAAGGAGGATCAGATGGACAGACTGACTTTAAAGCTTCCCTTCATTAGGAAATCAGAAAAATCATGGGTTAACCTTCAACAATGCATGTTATTACCAAGCAGAGTGAGGCAGCTGATATTCTGCCATGCAGGCACATGTTTCTCTGTGCTTCATCATTTACTGAATTAATAATCAAATGCTTTGAAAAGAGAAGGAAAAAAACCCCAGAGAAACAGGAGGCTGCAGCTCTCAGTGTTCCTTCTCATCAGCCTGCTCAAAGACCAAGCCAGATTTACCACAGCCTGCATTGCTGCTTTCCCTCCAGCCCCTCCCCAGCTCACAGCTGCACCTGGAACTGGTCTGGGGGACTTTTTTCCCTTGCTTCTGTAGCCAAAACAACCAGCAGGGATGGTTAAACCAGGTGGACAGAGCCCTGTTTCCATGCAGCCTGGCCTGGGGCACAGGAGGAGGAAACTTTGTGAGACTCCTTGCCCGAGGACACAGATGGAGGATCTTATGGAGGAGCCCTTCCCAGCACCAAAGGAGCCAGGCAAACAGCATTTACCAGGTCACAGGTACTAAATAGCCCAGCAAAGTCATGCTCATCAAGAAAGAAGAATTCACATTCCTCTATTTACAGCCATTCTACAGCAGTGTCCAGGACAGGGTCATTCCCTGTGATGACTCTGAGGAAGTCCCAGTGAAGAGAGCCATGGCACAGGGACTCATGGATAGCTCACACACAAGTGAAAAAATATTTCCAAGCCTCAGAAGCTGCATTGCTGGAGCTGTGGATAACACTCAGGCAGAGAGCATGGCTTGCTTGTGATAAGCCAGGATGACAACCCAGTGGAAATGTAAAAATAATTTAATGAATAAGTATATTTAGATTTATAATCCCACAGCAGCTTTATTTATAGAGATGCCAATCACTTTTACACAGATATAAAATTGGCTGGCAGAATGCCTCAGACTATATCCAGAAACCCATCTGTAACAAATCTAAGCTGTGATATCCCTGCATACACTTGGCCAAACAATAATGCTGATGCCAGTCATCCTCACTGTGAATGTGCAGATGGACCAAGGGGGGCTTGCCAAGCCTTCCCCACAGCCAGAAATGGGTGAATTCCCCTAACATCTACTGGAAACTGGTTGGGAAAAGGACCAGGTGAAGGAAAACCAGTCTCCATCTGGGCTGTGTGGATTGCAACACCAACACACTGCTGGCTGGAGAACAAGCCTGCATCCAGCTGGCTGCAGGTGAACCTCCTTCAGAACCTTCCATCACTGAAGTGGGAGCTGAAAGCAAAGTGAAAAACCCCATGGAGCTCTGCAGCACCTTTAAAAGGTGGGGGCATTAAAGAAGAGCTCTTGGGTATATTTTTCATTCAAAGACACAAAGCTGGGACAGAAGAAGATGAAGGAGAAATTAACTGAAATTAACTGAAAGTCATCACTTGGCTCAATCTCAAAGCAGATGAGGATTTCTGGTGCTCCTTGCCCAGGATTTTACAACTTTATCTAAGCCTGCAGATGTCAAGGGGAGAGGCTGCTGTGGATTTCCACAGGGCTGGTGACCACCTGGAAAACTGAAAAGTCACAACTAATTCACAAGAAACAAAGAAAAACCTCCTCTTCATCCCAGTGGGACTTCTGGGGACTGGCTGTCCCAAAAATGGGGCAAAATAGGGATGGCTCCATGTCAAATACAGACGGTGGGTAACTGCAATTCATCCATAAGGGTTTCAGTATATTGGCAAATGCCAAGATGGAAAAGGTTACCCTGGAATATTACTTTGAATAGCTCTGGGAACAAACCCAGCATTAATTTTCAACACTTATTCAGGAAATGATTTGAATAAACTGAGGAAGGCTCGTGCACACATTCTGACAGCATTATTTGGTAGATTTTTGCCTCTGCTCCTGAGACAATTTATGACAAAACAACTCCCAGCAAAGACATTCACTTTCCAGACCAATGAGCGTATTCAGCTACCCTTGGGGACAAGGTAACCTCTCAAGATCCCTTCCAGCACAATTTTAGTGCCATTTTACACCACAAACTATTTTCACACTGGCATTTGCTCTGATTTATCCCTGGAAATAAGTTTGTCCAAAAGAAAAACTGGTGGAAAGAAAAAAACAGAAACCCTACAGCACTTTTCTCACTCAAGGACAAAGCAAAGTAAAACAACCAAGCACAGAGCTAAGGCATCCTCGATCCAAATGTTTTCCAAAACATTTCCAAATGTTTCTCAAAGCTCCCAGATGAAGCTTTCATAACCAGACTGCAACCCCTCCAAAGCCTGGGGCATTAAGCCTGGCATCATGGTGTGCTGCAGCAGAGACACCAAGGAAATGGCTGGGGTGACTTTGCCAAGGACACACCTGCCAAAACACACCCGAGAGCCCTGCACACAAAACACAGAGTTTCAAAGGAAAACTGCCTCTGCTTCCTCCACAGGGCATATTCCAGTGTCACAGAGGAGCTGTGTGGGCTTTCAGGAGTCAGTCCCTCTGTACTGAGCACTGGTGAGGCCACAGCTCAAGTGCTGTGTCCAGTTCTGGGCCCCTCACAACAAGAAGGACATTGAGGTGTCCAGAGAAGGGAAAAGAGCTGGAGAGAGGTCCGGAGAACAAGTCTGATGAGGATCAGCTGGGAGGGCTCAGCCTGGAGAACAGGAGGTTCAGCAGGGACCTTCTCACTCTGTAACTCCCTGACAGGAGGGTGCAGCCAGGGAACAGGGACAGGACAAAAGGACATGGCCTCAAGCTGTGTCAGGAGAGGTTCAGGCTGGACATCAGGAAGAGTTTCTTCACTGGAAGGGTTGTTAAGCATTGGGACAGAATGTCCACAGCAGTGGTGGAGTCACCGTCCCTGGAGGTGTTCAAGGAACAACAGCACACGTGGCACTCAGCGCTGTGGTTTGGTTTACAAGGTGGTGTTTGATCAAAGACTGGACTCAATGATCTTGGAGGGCTTATCCAAATTTAACGATTCTATAAATACATGTGGCCAGATGTCCTCACCTTCTCAGCAGGCTTTTGAGTTTATTCCAAGCAAATTAGGAAGATCCTTCCCTGCCTCTCTTTTGGAATTACAAAAAGATATAAATAATAAAAGAATTCAGTAAAATAATTTTAAAGAAGTTGAGAACCTACTTAGGGAATGGTAAGGAGAGAAAATCATACACTTTCTACGCTCAACCTAAAAATGCTGAAGTTCTGTCCACACACGATCAAAGATGGATGTTTATGGTTATTTACACAGAGAAAACTCAGACAGTTATGGGAGATGCTGGTCTGAGCAGCTGACCACAGGCACAGCAGCCAGAGGATGAGCACTGAGGTGTCAGCAGGGCTCAGCTGCAGGAACTGACCCTTCTGGCACACAGCTGGTGCCCATCCTCATCCCACTGCTGACATCCCAAACTTCCATTGGAAACAGCAGCGCCTGCAAAGCTGGGTCTGAGTCCTTCAAAGCCCAAAGCTCATCCCCACCTTTTCCAACATGCTCCTGGACACAATCAAAGCCCCTCCTACCCACTGTACATGGGCTTTTGTAGAGTACGAAAAAAAAAAAAAAGAGCCTTTCTTGAGGATGATAAAGTCTAGACATTACAATATATTTTCCAGCTGATGCAGCAAACCCAAAAAGCCCTGCCTTGATCTCGGACTGTCACGATCAAAGCCATCATCCCATCCAGAGCCCTTCTGAAACTTTTGCTTCCAAATGTGCAAGCTATTTTTAAAATCTAAACCAGGCCAAGCCTCTTGTTTGGAGTTTTATGAGGAAAATGGGGTGTGCTCCTCCCAAAGCTTCCCCCAGCACATCTGGGAGTGGCTGGTGGGCACATGGTGGAGGAGCAGAGCAGGGAGGGAGCCCCATGGCTGGGGACACCTCAGTGGCACCTGGTGGCCACGATCTCCTCGCATGGGGGGACACAGCTGAACCCCCCCAGGGTGGCTCTGGTGTGGGGAATATTCCCCATCCTTGAATGAGACAGTTTTTTGGAGACCAAACATGGTTTGCATCCCCATCCTCAGGATTTGTGCCTGCCTTTGGCACCCTCCATCACTGAGTGTGTTACTCTGGAGACAAAGAAAAATAAATATCTTGAGATACTTTCATTTTCTACAGAAATTAAATAAAACTAAGCACTATGAATTTCCTTTATCAAGCAGCATGATGATCAAGTGCACAAATAACATCCAGCTCTGCACCAAGGTACAACCAGGGCAATAAGGTACTCAAAATCATTCTCCAGGCTCTTGGAGCAGTTTTTCAGCTGGCTGAAAGGAAAGAATACACAGTCCTGCAAAAGAACAGGAAAACCAAAGGGGCATCATCCTCTGCCTTAAGTGGGATGCTCAAGGAGGGACGGTGGAAGACCAGTGAGCTCATCGCAGAGCAGCTGGTGCTGTGTGATGAGCACAGAGCTCCTGGCCTCTGTGGGAGAGGGAACCTGTGGTCAGTCCTAATCACCAAAGCTCAGTGTCCAGACTGGGAAAAATCCAAAGGATGGATGGTCTGGAATGGTGAGGAGCTTGGAGAGAACTTTGAAAAGTTTTTTGAAAGCAGGTGACCACCAAGCTTCCCCTCCCACATCCTAAGGCTGACTTCTGGGGATATCCTTCAGAGATGGGGACAGAAGGTGGCTGACACTGCAGGAAGAAGAGAGCAACACAGAGCATTAACATGCTCCAAAGCTATTTAAAATCCAAATGAGGCTCCCTAGTGAGCACTTAATCTAGCTAAGCAACTTCCAAAGCATCAGGCAAATGAGGCACATCATCTCCTCTTCCTCCCAGCATCCTCTCCATCCTCTATCATCTCCCTTCCCCTCCATGCTTCCAGCAGCTCTGCTCCTCCCCCCCACCTCTCCCTGTGCCCAAACCCAGCAGACCTGTGAAAGGCCCAGTGAAACAGGCAGGCACACATGGGTGGGATGGGGATTAGAGACCTGCCAGCCCTCCAGCAGCCCTCCCTGTGCCAGGCAGGAGCACTGGCTGTGCTGCACATCACACACTCCCAGTGCTTCAGGAGGTGTTGTCTGAGCTGCCACCAGCTTTCCAGCTGGGCAAACATCAAGGAACAAATCAGGCTGACAGGCTTTCTTAGGAGTATTTCCATCAAGCAGGACTTTTCCCACTCCACACACACCGGAGCAGACAGAGCAAAGGGCACCGGCAATGCGCTGCTGGCTGTGACAGCCTCACATCACTCCCAGAGGGGACAGGGGGTTTACCGGGGGATTTGTCTCTCCAAATTGTTACTCTGGAGCTGGGGCAGGATGTGGGATCATGCCTAGTTTCAGCTCTGCCACAGCAGAGTCCAACACATCCCCATCACTCATCTTTGCTCTTCCCAACAAACGCAGAGAGAAGATGGACTTCAACCTCAACCTTCACACAGGAATTCTCCCTGAAGCCAACAAAGCCCTGCAGATCCCTTTGGTCCCACCCTGTCCCCTCCAGGCCCCTTCCCTTTCATGAGCTTCTCCCAGGAAGAACAAAGCTGCACACCTGTATTTCTAGGAAAGGCTAACACAAAGATACCAACCTCAAAAATTTATGCTCCTCTCACACAGGGAAGCAGAGAAACTGATGGCAAAGGCTGTTTCTGGATTTAAAAGTATCTAAATCCATCAGGGAAGCAGCATGCACCCCAAACCCTCACTCCCAGGGTTTGCACAGGGGACATGATAAATGAGGCAGCAAAGGCAGCTGACAAGGCAGCACCTCAGAATCCAACCCAGCTCAGGCAGAAAGAGAAAGCAAACAGAAGAAAGCAAACTGTCCAGCCCCACACTGCCATCAGAACAGGGCCACTCATCCGCTCTCGGTGACAAACACAAGGGAAACCATCCCACAATTCACTCAGGTTCCAGGCACAAACCAGGGCAGGTTCAGCATCTCACAGCTCTCCCTGTGAGGCTCCCCTGCCATGCCACCCTCCTCTGCAGTGACTTCCTGAGCCTCTCTCATCTCCTGCGCTGGAGATGGGAAATGTGTGCATTAACAGCCCCCCTCCCCAATCCAAACATGGCAAACAGGCTGAAAAACAGCTATTTCCCAATCCTGCCAAACTTACAGTGGTGACTTTTTTCCACACAGAGCTGTGATTTTTATACGGGATACCAGTGGGTTAAGGAGTCAAAGCCATAACTGCACGAGTGAAAGCAAAAGCCTTTCATTCCTGCAAGGTCTATTTTTTCCCCCCTGCTCCTGAAATGACAGGGAGCAACACAGCTCCTGCCAGTTTAGTGGGGTCAAGGCTTGGCTGGAAGCAGCCTCATTAAACTGGCTGGCTGTTCAGTGCCAGCCCAAACACTCGGTCCTCTGATCCCCACATGACGGGGCTGGGAACCACCACAGGCAGCTCACAATTAAACCCGTGACAATCAGGAAAAATCCGTACAACCCTCCCCCAAGCTGAATCCACCAACACCATCCCCACCCTCCCTGCTTTCATTTATTTATTTATTTGTTTACTTACATAAGCCTCATGGCAGATAACTTGGAGGAAATCGGATGCTTTAATGATTATGCCACACTTAGGCAGCCCTCTGGGAGATAAATACACCCTTTGGTAACCCTGCAACAGAAACAGAAGGTACAAACAGACAGTAACTAATTATTCTGATTAAATCTTGGAAGACCTGAAACACCCGACTGCAGCAGAACAAAGCCAGCGTGCGCTGCTCGTAAAAAAAAATAAATAAAAATTAAGTCACACCCTTTTTTTTGAAAGAATTCACCCAAATAAACCTCGAGTGCTTCTGTGCTGTGTTTGTTTGTTTGTTTTGCTTCTTAAGGTCTAGGCAGCTGATAGGAAATCTCTGCCATACCCTGAAGGGATCCCGTCGCCTTCAGCTAAAATTAGACTTCAAGGGAAGGGGGAAGGCGGCGTCTCCAACCCACCACACACTCCAGGAGAGGAGTGCGGGGGTTTCTCCTCCTTTCCCATCGAAACCAAACACAGAGGGCTTTGGGGATGAAAAGAAGGTAAGGAAAATAAACAAATAAGGTGCACTCTGAAGTAGAAAGGCGGGGACAGCGGGTCTGCCCCACTGCTAGGTGTGGGCAGGTGGGGAGGCACAGCTGAGTCACCAGGAATGGGCAGGATGCAATGGGATGCTCAATGCAGCACTGAGAGGAGCTTGCAAAGCCCACCAGCAGCCCATCCACCAGTGTGGATATGGAGAAAGGCACCTGTTTGATTGGTGCCCAAGACAGCCATGCCAGGATCCTGTTACAGCCAGTGCGGCAGACCAGGACAAGGGGATGTGCTCAGCAGACATTCCTGTGCTCTCCTTGCCTTGGAGGAAAACCAGAATTCCCCTCCACCCCTCCCCAGCACACTAAATGCCAGCGGAGCTCAGGGGAATATTTAATCTCAAACCTCAGCAATCAATCAGTTCACCCTCATGCATGAGAAAGAGTCACAGCGGTAAGCACCAAATCCCATTTCCATCCAGCAATAGGATGCTTTAATTATGTACAAAACACTTCCCTTTTAACATAAATCCTGAAGAGATCCAGGCAGCCCCCAGGTTATGGGTGGGGAAGGACACAGTGATGGGGAAGGGGTGGAAGAAAGGGAGGAGAAGCCATTGTGGCAATTATTTAAAATGACAACATTCTATGGCTGCTCCACTTGGCACAGCCATTGTTTGACCTTGTGTTTGCTGTCCCAGGGGATGTGCAACAAACCCAACATGAAGCTCCTACAGCTTCCAGAAGCTGCATCTGCTTCTTTCCAACACACCAGCAAGCATGTGGGAAAGAGGGCATGGAAAATGCAAAATAGGCACACTTGGAATGGACTGCCCAGGCTGCGTGACACAAATAACAGCAAAGGAACCTCTCCACTGGTGCTGCCAGCCTTACTCCAAAGCCTGCTCACTTCTAAAAGAGCCTTCCTAGCTGGGTCTGAGCAGGTTTGGGATCACTCCCTGTTATTTCTAAGTGCAAGAACCATCAGGACCATCACACAGCTGCCAGCGCAACAGGTAGGCAGCTGTGAAACACATCCCTCCTTTGCCCAACCAGACCAGCCCTGAGGAGCCCAGCTCACAAACAGCCATGCTGAAATACATACATATTGTTTTTAAACATAAACACATGCACAGAGTTTTCTAATGTATAGGAACAAAAGAGGGGACACCCTGCTGAAACCCCATGTGCAGCTGCAGTGCTCTCACAGCGCTGGAGGAAATGAGAAGCAGAGAGCAGGCACACACCCGCTTGCCATGGCGTGTTTTGGCTCTGGGAACGTTTCTGGATTCTCCAGCTTGAGCTCTGACCTCCAAGAGATGTAAAATGGTTTCAGTGCTGCTCTGGAGGAGAAGTGGAGGGGTCCCTGGGGGCTCAGCCAGGCAGGTGGAGCAGGATAAGAGGTGCGGTGGGATCCAGGTGCTCACAGGGACAGCTGAGCCAGTCCGTGCCCCAAAAGTTCAGGAGCTTTCAAACACCCACTGTGCACAGGAAGAGGCCAGGAACAACCCCAAAACCCAGTGCACAGCAGAAAGCAAGGCACCCTCATCCATCCATGACCACAGTGCTCAGATAAAGCAATGGAAATGAGCTCAGGGCTGGGGGGAGTTGGGGGTACCTCAGACTTCTCAATGTGTTTTTGAACCCTCTTTTTCCAGGCAGATCCAGTGGCAGGCTTTGTAAACACATGTGCATTGCTTCCAAGGGGCTCATAAAAGCAGCTTTTGGGAGGGGAGCTGGTCCAGAGCAACAGGAATTTTTCAATTCTTCTTGAGAGGAAGCATCGCTCAGAGATGTGGAAGGAAAACCTACCTGTAACCCAGATTTCTGCACTGTGGTCTCTTCAAAGGCCAATAATTCCAGCCCTCCCTTTTTTTTATGGGCTTCAATTTCCCCAAGATCTGTAACATCAGGAAATGCTTGGCACAATGGACTAAGCCCTCAAACTCCACACATAGGGAAACCATTGCTCTTACACCCTGCCTGAACTCTCCAGCCCACACCACAAGGTGCACAATAATTAACAGGGATCAGGCACCATCAGATGCTGGCAGCATGTTCCCAGAGGATCCAGCTGTATCCTCATCCTCTCCCAAAGAGCAGAACTTGGCAGTGCAATTCAGGACAGAGATACTCTGTGCAGTATCTAGAGCAAATTAAACCTCCCAGGCACAGCAGCAAGCATGGATTTATTGATTCATGGAAAACGTCCTTATAAATCACTTCATTCAGATCAACGGGACAAGACAAAACCAGGACTCTCCTCAGCAGTGAGAGGCTGCACTGCAGCCCTTTCAGTCACACATTCCAGCAGAAATCACTTTTTCAGAGCAGACATTTCTTACATTTCAGACATTCTTACATTTTTTGGGGGCCTGGCAGAGTGCAACACAGGGGCCAGTGCAGATCTGTGTCACATCTCACCTGGTCCTCACCTCTCTGCCCCACAGCAGGCAGAGCCAAAAGATGATTTTTGCAAGCAAATAGGGAAAAAACACTGCTTGACATCATTTTCACAGCTGTAGAAACTCCATCCACACCTGCTTGCTGGCTTACACAGGGCTGCAGCCACCAGGTGAATTGGGACACAGAGGCTGCTGCCCCCAACAGCTTCCCCAACACTGCCCCAGCCACTCCTCTGGGGTCTGCTCACTGTGGGACAGGGAAGGGGGACTGTCACCCTCATGAGATGCGGCACAGATCCATGAGGATCTCTTCTGCATTGTCCTCCTCCAACCCTGTGAGCAAACATTAGGAGTGTTTGCTCTGAAAGTGATTTCTCCTAGAGGATAGGGCTCCCAAACACTGCAGCTTGCTGATCTTATCTGCTTTTCTTGCTACTGATGGCTTAATGTGCTTTCATCAAGCTCAAACTCCCTTCAGGGCTACCTGTGCTCTGCATTCAGGACGCTGAGCCAAGGCTAAGGCCACTTTCTGCAAATGTTTGTTCCAGTAGCCAAATGCAGCTCAAATATAAATAAACATCCAGCTGTCCCCCGTGCCTTGTTCAGGACTGCATGCACCCGGCTTTGGCTTCCAGGCATGGGCTGAAGAGCTGCTGGATGCCATTTTATAGATTCCTGATGAAAAGGCAAGAGGAGCATTCTCATTCCCCAGCACAAAACATTTCCCCAGATTTTATACACGTGCAGCACTTCCCTGCACACTCATCAGCCAAAGCAGGGTCAGGCACTGCCTTTACACCACGGGTTCAGCAGCAGCCCTCCTCCCAGACTGCCTCTTTTGCCAATCACAGCTCAAAAAGCAGCACTGATTGAACAAGAGGACACAGCCTCAAGCTGCACCAAGGGAAATACAGGCTGGATATCAGGAAAAAGTTTTTTACAGAAAGAGTGATAAAGTTCTGGAATGGCTGCCCAGGGAGGTGGTGGAGTCACCATCCCTGAGTGTGTTTAACAAAGCCTGGATGTGGCACTGGGTGCCAGGGTTGAGTTGAGGTGTTGGGGATGGGTTAGATTTGATGATCTTGAAGGTCTCTTCCAACCCAGTGATTCTATGAATTCTGTGATCCAGTGATTCTGTGAATTCTGTGACAATGCTATTCCACAGCTCCAAATCACTGCCTGTGCTCCCTGTCCTGTTCATGTTACCTCCCAGCTTTGACAATCAGCACCACTCAGAACACCAGCTGAGTCACTGGAGGCTGCTGGATGCCTCCAGGATGGCATCCACCTTCCAGGAATGCCTCTCTGCCTCCTGTGAACTCACCCGCTGGAAACACTAAAACCACAATTATCCCAGCAGATTAATAACAGCACAGCATCTCTGGCCGCAGTGTGAGGCAGGGGCTCCCAGTAGCAATGAGCTGAAGCTAGCAGGGCACACAGGCACTCACAGCTGTGTTTGTGGTCCCTGCTGATCTCAGGCACCTCCACCCTGCCAGGCCGCCTCACCCCTTCCCCCAAACACACCCCTTTCCCTCGGCACTGATGAGAATTTGGATAAATAAACGCGTCTCATCACATCACATCACTGAACCCACCGCTGTGGGGGTGCCATTCCCACTGGCTTAGGGAGAGCCATCAGCATTTTATTCTGCAATTTCAGGTGTGATGTGGTCCCTTGGCTCCTCCCAGCCCCAGGGCACAGCTCCTGGCTCCCCAGCATCCTCCTGGCTTGTGGAAAGGGCAGGGAGGGGAGATCTCACTGGTCCCACCATGGAGTGCTGCTCTGCTCCAGAGACACCAGGATGGGAAGGACAAACTGCCTTGCCCCTGGACAGCAATTCTCTGCTTCCCTGAGCTAACACACTCAGGCACTGACACAGAAGACAAGGAGCTGGTCTTTCAATGTGAAGCTGATTTCCCCCACTTTTATCTAAGATTTAGGGCAGGCACCAATCTCTTCTTTGTGGTTGCCTGTGACAGAACCTGAGGGAATGGGATGAAGTTGTGTCAGGGGAGGTTTAGGCTGAATATTAGGGAAAGGTTCTTCCCCTAGAGAGTGGTTGGGCTCTGAACAGGCTCCCCAGGGCAGTGATTACAGCACCAAGGCTGACAGAGCTCAAGGAACATTTGGACAACACTCTCAGGCACAGGGTATGGTTCTTGGGATGTCCTGTGCAGGACCAGAGTTTGGACTCAGTGATCCTTAAAGGTCCCTTCCAGCTCAGGACATTCTATGTTTCCATGATAATTTACCTCCCCTCTCCATCTGTAAGGCAAATCAGGGATAAAGCAGGTCAGTGGCTCATTATTTTAGGAACCATGATGAGACTATATATATTTTTCTCAATTAAAAGGAAACTAATTTACTTAAACACATCAATTGGCTTAATTATCCCAATCCAAGAGTTTGCTGGTGCATTTTTTGTTTTGTTGCTTTTTAAATAACAGAAGTAATCATCCCAGGGAGGGCAAACATCCATTTCCCATGGAAGCCATCCAGGCTTTTCCTGACATCCTGGGAGGGAGGAGCAGCAGAGTGTGAAGGGCTGGCACAGAGGTGGATAAGAGGGTTAAATCCAGCTGCTCAGAGATAAGCTGGTTACACACCAGGGCAGCAAATGGGGGAACAGAGGTTTGCCAGCCTGCAGCAAATACCTGCACAAGGCATTTGCATGGCTGACATTGGGTATTTAACTCAGAAATTGCCAATATTAGAGAGCCTGAAGCCACATTTCACTGAAGCTCTCCTGCTGATGCACAGCTTTCCTGGCTCCTCTGAAGCAACAGTGAGGGCTGAAAAAATTAAGTGACTCCTGGCTCTGAGGCCAGCATGGTAGGGAAGATGCAGCAGCACATTTTACTTGTTGTGACTTTCTGGTCCTTCAAGGCCAAACCAGAAGAGTCTGAGATGCTGACACAAAGGACAAACCTCAGGAGATAAAGCAACCAAAACTCACCCAGCAGCTCTGGCAGAGCACCCCAAAGACAGAATGGCATCCCCCACCACACAGCTTTTGTGTATTGTGTGCCTAATCCCAGGCACACACATGCCCAGGTGGCACCTTTGGACTGACACATTAAATTTCACCACTGCCCTCTAATTTCCTTTTTGCCTTCCAAGACTAAAACTTCTCCTAATTGCTGCTCAAGCTGACCAACATCTGCATTTTCCACAGCTTTTTATTTTCATTTGCATCCAAAAATACAGAACTGCTGCTTCTGGGAATCATGCAAAAATGGAGAGGGACCTTTTCTCTGTCCTGAAAGCACCAGCCATGCCCAGGCAGGTGCAGCTCAGCCACCAAACTCCAAAACCTGTCAGACAATGGAAAGCTCATGGCTATGCTGGAATTCCTTGTGCTTCCAAAACCTGCATCACATGAAACTCTGGAGCTGAAACCCTCCACAGAGATGCCCATCCAGCATCCCACACTTTGGCCCTGGTCCAGATACAGGTAAGCAGAGTTTCAGCCCTAATCCTGCTCTTCCCTTGGCTCCATCCGGAGGCAGCCATCTGCATCCCTTGTTAGTGTGATTTCCATAATCGAAAAGGGAGTTAGCCTCCACAACCACAACCCAAAGGTATATTTAGCTCAACTGCAAGACAAAGGAGATCATGTCCACCACAGATTCAATTAGCTGAGCCAGCTTAGGCCAGGAGCACCCATCAGCCACCCATGGATTTATTCCCAGCTCCACACTTCAGTGGTCCCCCATGGAGGAACAGACCTGCTCCACAAAAGCTCTGAAAAGCAAAGAGGTGGAAGAATGGGTCCAACAGGTTTCCAAAGCCTTGGGCAGGACAGAGTCTCTCCAAAGGGTTTGTGTCATCTGTCTACAGCCTAGAGCCATGGCATGGGATGAGTGCAGGAACCCACATGGGGCTGCATCTCCTTCAGCCTACAGTGAGGATGAGGATGATGACAAGGGACCCTGGGGGACCCTCTGAAACCACCCCAGAGCCCAGTCCCAGTGTGTCCCCTGCACCCCAGCACAGTACAGGAGGACAAGGACAATTCCCTCATGGTCTGCAGGACCTTTTCTTCAGACCTGCCTCCCAGGAAAAGATTCATTTCTCCTGCTTCATTTCCATGGATATAATTTCATCCCCCACCTCCTGTGCTGCGCTCTCACGCAACCCAAAGACGCAGCCAAAGCCGTGGTTATTTTTACATTTTCCTCCCAGGAGATGGTATCTCCACAGGGCAGGGCTGCCATGCCTTATCAGATCACTGCACCAAACTGCCTCAGCCCCACGACAGCAGGATGAAGTCGGGGGGACACTCTGCCACCAGGTATTTTTCTGTCTCACTGGCATCAAAACTCAGCAGCTTTTCAGTCAAGAGCATCCCAAAAAAGCAAAACAGCACCAGTCCTGGAGGTTGTTCCAGTTCCTCTCTCCCTAACTCCCACCCAAGCACTGAAACCATCTTCCAGCCATCCCAGTTTTAGATTTTTCTGAGGCTTTTGCAGTCTTCATGGAACACTTGCTTCATCCACACCCAGATCTTTGTGGATTCAGGATTCCCAAATTTCCCCAGCACAGAAAGTGACTGGGTTTGGCCATGCCATGATGTCAAGGTCCACAGCATGATCTCCTTGATGTGGCACATGGGCTTCAGCACAGTATTCCATGTCTTTAATCCCACATCTCTTATTGGGCACTTTTACACTGGGAGAAGGAAAAAAGCAGCACTTTCATGAATAACCCAAGAGCTTTTGGAATTTAGGGAGTGGGGAGATGGAGAGCAAAATTCTAGGCATGCAGAGAAAAGCTGGTTTGTGCTTTTTGTGCTTTCTTGTCCCTAGGAGAGTTCCAAGGGTGGTCTGCAGCATGTTACAGCACATCTGCAGCAGCTACACCCTGCAAGTTCAGTGTTTTCCTTTCCCCTTTTCCCTGAGATCACTCTTGCCATCATTTGTCCCCTGACAGCGAAGCCAGGCATGCAGGGAAGAAGAAGGCATCACCTGTGCATGGCTTATCTGCAGCTACTTTACAAATAAAAGTGATCATAATGAACATTCACACCTAGAAGAAACCCCAGTGCCCTTCCCCCTCCTACACCTCCCGAAGCAGAGCACTGCTCTGCAAGCTTATCTTGATGCAGAAACAGTCTGGGACAGAGATAGAAGGGCTCCCTGAAGGCACAGCTTATTAAAGGCATCTTTCCTTAATCAGCTTTCTTCAAAAACACCGCACTGAAGCGCCGTTCCCGGACTGGTTTTCATCACAGCAGCACCAAACACCCCCAGCCTGGTGAGGTCCTGTGTCCCCCTGGAAAGCCACACGGTTTTTCCAGCCTAAAAAGCAACTTAAGACCAGACAGATACACCCAAGCCAAGGCACTCTGGGGGACCTGCAGCTAGGAGTCACACGGAGCTCCCAAACACACCCCAGGGATATCACAGCAATGGGGGCCAGCACAGCAATGAAGTCCAGGGGATGTTACCTTTTTATCCAGCAGCTTTTCCCACCAACCCCACTCCTGCTTCCACAGGGGATTGCACACTTGCAGTCCAACCCTGCTAATCCCAGGTTTCAAGAAGCAGAGCTACAAAACAACCACACAAAGAGGCAGCAGCTCGCACGCATCCCGGGAACCTCCCTGCAGCCAACGCCTCTGTGTTTATCCAACACTCCATCTCCACTCGTTCAGCTGTTTCCATCCCACCCTGCTATTAATGGATGCAGAAGGAGGTTGGGAGAGGCGTTGGACAAAAATCTCATTTAGAGATCAAGACAAGCTTAATTGGTTTCTAGCCAGACCTGCACAAAGATGGGTTACTCCACAAATACAGTTGCTAATCTGCCCATTATACTCCCTAAGCTCCCACCCACAAAGAAAAAGAAAATAAAGCAAAGATGCACAAAGGAATGCAGGATTTTGAGCGTGTTACTTCCAGCTAGGAACACATCACGAGCAGTGAATTCTACAAGAACAAGCACTTTGCTTTTCTTTGAAGGAAAAGGATAACCAAGCAGTAAACAAAATAACAACAAAAAGACCTAACATAGATTAAATCTGCATTTTCCACAGGCAATCCCCAGCTATTCTTGAAGAGCATTTCCAGCAGCTATTGTTTCTGTGGGCAGGGGAAAAGCTTACACGGCCAAGGAGACGTCATGTCACAAGTGACAGAGTGGAAAGGATGGGGAACCTCGTGATTAAAAAGCACAGGACTGAAACCCTGGAGAGCTGAATTCACTTCTGAACTTGGCTGTAAAAAAAAAAGTAAAATTAAATTCGCGAATTTCCTGTGTGATCACATCCTAGATGATTTCTTCAAAGCCTGGTGTTGAAAAGCCAAGGGAGGGGGAAGGAAGCAGGAGGAGGAAGGGGAAGACACGGTCCTGTGGGCTTTTAATACGCTTGGGGTTAGAGCAGCACTGGCAAGCTGAATACAGAACATTCATCTGTATTGGGCACTGCATGACCTGGAGCTGCTGCTGGGAAAGCACTGAGCATCCCACAGGCTCAGGTGAGAGCCTGCCCTGCTGCTGTGCCCATGGGCTCACATCCCACAGGCTCAGGTGAGAGTCTGCCCTGCCGCTCTGCCCATGGGCTCACATCCCACAGGCTCAGGTGAGAGCCTGCCCTGCTGCTGTGCCCATGGGCTCACATCCCACAGGCTTCTATAACGCTGGATTCCCAACAGAAACACAGCCATGTGCAAAATGGAAAGGTTGGGGATGGTTTTCCCTCCTAGAAAATTTAGAGAATTTAGAATTTAGAACCAAGTATATAAAGCTGTTCCCTGAACACAGTGTGTTATAATTCAGACACAGCCCAGCCCCAGCGCTGCAGAGCAGCTGCAGCAGCAGCACAGGTACAGGCAGGTGATGAAAGGGTCCTCTGGTTACACCCTTCTCCCCCTGTGCAGCAGCCCAGGACTCCCAGCTCCAGCTGAGAGAGATGGGCTGTTTGTTTTCCTGAAAGGCAGCCAGTTCTGCTGGGTGGGAAGCACTGCACCCACGGGAGAGCTGAGCTGCAATGGATCCTCTGGCAGCACAGAGCCAAAAACAGGGCCAGCACCACAAAGGATGGGGGTCCTGTGCTTGGCACCTTTACAGCAACATCCCCTGAGCTCCAGAGCACCTCTGCAGGGTGAATTCAGAACAGTGCAGAGAAACAGAAAGGGGTTTTTCCAAGATCTTCAGCCACAATGGGTGAGCACAAATCCAAGGCTTGGTGCAAACAGCAGCCCAGGCTCTGGCACTGGACAAGAGCTTCCAGGCATGGAGATGTGGGGTTGGTGCTGTCCCAAAACGCTGCTGTGGGAAACTCGGGGTGAACAGATTCAAACTTTTCCTTTCAGCAGCGAGACAAGCTGTAATTAGCAGCACTGAGTCCGACCCAGGGGCTGGATGAGGACATTCCCGTGACAGATCTGACAAGGCGACTGTTGGATTTGTTTTCCTTGGCTATTTTCCTCCCTGGAAAAATGAGCACCCGTTTTTCACAGGTCTTTTTTCCCCCACTCTGTGTTGCCTGCAGTCAGTTTCCCAGAGTAAGGGCATACATTTCAGAACACACTGTCACAGCCCATTAGCACAACTGGAGCTCGGGCCTTGCCATCCCCAAGGGATGGGTCCCTCCTTAATTATCCCACACCTCACAGCATACTGGGGATGCCAGACCCCAAAGACACAGTCTCTGTTTGACTTTTCAAAATGAAAAACACAGTCCAAACCACAAGGCAAAGGTAAAATAAAAACATGAACATGAGGCAACTGAGCTACAGCTGCGAGACACATCATCACCACTGTCTCACACGTCTCTCACCTAGCGCAGCCTCATCCCCAGAGCAAAACCAACAAAGCTTTCTGTGATGCAACTACAAGCAATCCTTTGGAAATCAATCCAGAGAATTTTGAGGCCAAAGTCCCTCTTTACTGTCTTTTTCTCAGGATGAAAGCTGTCACACTATAGAATGGCTTGAAAAGCCTGGATGTAAGGTTAAGTCCTAGTGTGCCAGCTAAAGGAATGGCACAATTTCATGACTAGGTAACCCAAATCACAGCCTGTCACACATCACTGCAGTTTGAACACAGCTATGACCACCACTGCATCAATTAAGAACTGACAAATTTTGCTGAACCTGCTAAGTGGAAAAGCAGCATTTAATACATAAGTAAATGGGGGAAAAAATGAGCATAAAGGTTCAATTCCAGCCTCAGCCCCAAAAGCAGAACTGACTGTAGGGATTACAATATTTAGCATGCTCCAAAAATTTTCCTCAACATCCTTCTGTTCCATGTGATGGACAGGGATTTCTCGTGCCTCCAGAGCCACCAGCTACTTGACACGCAATTTGCCAGCAGCACTCTCCATGGAAAAATAGATGGAGCTTGTAAATGGATCCAGGTGGTCCCCAAAAAGGTTCCAGTCTCTTTGCAGTGTGTCTCCAAAACGCTGGGACAAGGAGGTGACACACTGAGGTCTGAAAACCAATCTCCCAGAGCCGGAGAGCTTTGGTAAGCAAATGGCTTGCGTAAGGTTTCTGTCAGAACACCCATTTGAAGCACTGGCACTGTAAACAATATTGCTCCAGAGGCACCTGGGATTAGCTCTGTTCAAACAGTCCTTGGCATGACTTACCAGAGAGCCCAGGAACAGATTTGCAAGTTCAGCTTTTCTCCTTCCTGACGCTCACCCAGCACCTCAGAACAAGCAGAGCTCCAACAGCCTTAACCCTGCTGCCTCCTACATGGAGTTAGAGACAGGGATGGGCATGGCAGGAGCCCTGCGCTTGCTTACAGGACTTTGTGGAAGAGGAAAACCCATGGAGGCAGCACCGTGGGGCTGTTTTCTCCCAGTGTTGCAGGATGAGATCCAACACCAAGCTGGGCACACGAGTGTCCCCCTGCAGAAGCACGGCAGCTGAAAGCAATGCACGGGATATGCAGGGGAATGGTGCCAAGCCAGACAGGGCAGCTGGAAAACACCAGGCAGCCTAAAGGCTTACCCTGACATCAAGGCACAGAGCAGCCTCTCTTCCCTGCACTGGGCACACAAGCCAAGACACTCCTCGTGCCTCGGGGGCACAGGGAAGGAGAGCTCAGCCCATGGAGCGTCCTTGGCGTGCGATTCCTGTGGAAGCCAGGCACGACAGGGCACCCACCTTCCCTGACACATCTCCCCCACCCTCAGCCCGGGCAAGAAGGTGCTGTGGTTTCCAGGAGCAGCAGCAGCACGTAACAACAGGAACACGAAGGATGACCAGAGTCACGGCAGGGAAAGCTTTGCACAAACAGATTTACAGTGGCTCCCATCCACACAGGCATCCTTGAAGGAAACAGCTGCACCGGAGCACAGCTGACACAGACTCTCCAGGATGGGACATGAGTTCACAGCTCCTCTAAGCACCATTCATTAAGTTGATGCTGAGGCCGAGCAAAGAACAAGCACTCAAAAAAACCAAAAACCCACAAAAACCCCACAAAAAACACACACAAAAAAAACCCTCAAACAAACAAGCAAACAAACAAACAAACAACAACAACCAAAAAAAAGAAAAAAGGAAAAACAACAACCCAAAAAAATAAAATCACCTCATGGCAAGGTAAAAGTCAGATGGATGTGCAGCTCCAGAAAGCCATCTCAGAAAGGTCTGGATAAAAGAAAAATACTCAGGAGCAGCAGCAGGGCAGACCCACCACGGACTGAACTCCTGTCACATAAAACATCAGAGACAGAAAACATCTTCCTGTGCTGCCTCCATTGCCATGCCACAGCAAACAATTAATCCTGATTGTTTGGGGTGGGGGAAATGGTCTCTGGACTGTTCCTCCATCATCCTCCTCCTCCCTGCTGGAGGTGGGAGGAAAGCCTGCCAACAGTTTGCCTGTAACAGGCACCAAGCTGCTAGAAAATCACCTAAGCAGAATAAAACATCTTTCCACACCGCCCTGTGACACAGTGCACTCTCCTTCTCACACCTCAGACATGAGTGGCTGCAGATCCCACCCCTGAACGATGCCCCTCTACATCCTCCATTTTCATACTCCAGGGCTTTTTTTTTATTGTAATGAAATAAAATAAATTCATTTTAAAATAAAATTAATTTATTTAAAATATTTTTTTTAAAAATTGAATTTAATTTTTAATAAAAAATTTTAAAATTTCCTCCCAGCCCAAGTGGTGCAAAGCTGGCTCCCAGGTGCAGAGCACAGCCCCTGCCCTGCAGCCTCAGTGTATGGACAGTTGTGTTCATGCCCAAAACCAGTGTGAGGACTTTCCTGCTTGGTGCCAATCTGCCCTCAAATGCTCGACCCTACAACCTCTGAGGATGCTCTGCTCACTGGAAGGGGAGACAAGATGATCCTCACTCCTGCAAAGCATTGGAGGAACCCACACCCTGCAGAGCTTCCCCAAAAGCTGCCAAGCTCCGTAGCTCAGTTTTGCATATTGGTACAGAGCCCAGCTGCTGGTGTTTCACACACCACCCCCCAGAGCCCGCCTCTGAATGGCACAATTCTGAATTGCTTCCTCCTGCCAGGCTGCCCCAAGGCAGGAGCTGCCAGCAGCCCTGCCCATAGCCAGGGAAACAGGATGAAAGCCCCATGAGAAAGAGGAGCAGCAGGGAGCAAGGAACACCAGGAGATCCCACTGTGCTCCCCCAGGGATGGGCACAGGTCAGGTGGATTACCTGGGTCCTTCCCCTCTCTTTATCTCACCATCTCTGCCTGCTGCCAAGTTGTTTTGAGCTCTGGCATGGCTGCTTTCCACGCAGGGCCTGCACAAAGGCGATGAGGAGCCTCAGTGCAGAATTCCTGGCAGCAGCCCAAACCCAGAGGTCGGTAATTGGGTCACTGGGTTCAGCTTCCGAAAACCATTCCTCCAGGAGGTGTGGCGAACACAGGCACAGTCACAGACAGAGCTGGACACTCCTGCAGCTCCTCCACCACACCCTGCACACCTCATTTCATTACCTCTCATAAAGCACTCGGTGACACAGGGACAGGGCGGCCTGGACAGGGAGAGCCCAGACTTCAGGGGGGAGCCATGATTCAGGTAAGCAGCACGTAGCTGAAAGCACAACATCGCTATGCAGTGCTCAGCCCCAGGAATGCAGAAGGGAAACATGAAGCCACTTGTCTGGCACGGCAAATAATGCTTCAATCATCCAGCAGCCAGGCCCTGCCGGGAGCTCTGGGTTGGGAAAGAGAGGAGAGGATGTCTCCAGCCATCAGCTCTCCCAACCACGCCACCAGGCGCTGCTGCGCCCCCTCCCAGCCTGCAAATGAGCTCCAAACACAAAAATAAAAATCCAAGCAAGTGGCAGGTACTGGAGAAAGAGAAGAGGTTTGAAGAGCAACCTTAGAAGAGTTTTGAAGAGCAACATTGCTTTGAAAAGCAACATTAGCATCCATCATCACTGGCACGGCGAGCAGCTCGCTGGTGTCAGGGTACCTGTTGCTGATTCCCTGACTTCTGGGACTCTGGCTGGGCCCTCCCAGGGGTTCCCCTGTCAAGGGAAACCCTCCTGGAGAGGTTTTGTGTCAGGAAAGAGAGACCCACTGGATTTTTTCGGTCTTCAGGCTCTCGATTGTTATTATTTTATCTAGGGTTTTGCATGCTGTCCACACCAGGCTCAGCACGCTGGAAAAGCACCACAAAAATTGCCAACAATCTTTCATTACAATGTCCTTTAAACCTAAACTATCCAATTAATAACCTTGATTATTTCCCTTTATCCTTGATTATTTCCCTTTTTAAGACAATAACTGATCCCCAAAAGCCTGCAATGCAGACTTTTCCGCCCAATTACAAAATGCCACCCAAACCCATGGAGAAGGAAGAAGAAGCATGAAGAAGAAACCCAGGACAGCACCCTGTGCCCTCCATCTTGCTTCCATCCACAGCATACTAAAAATCCCAAAACCTCAATTTCCCACCTAAGTGATACACCTACACTGCTCCCTACAATCTACTTCACACCTTAGTGGATTCCAGTCTATTCTGGAGTTTAGGAAACTTTATCCATGAATGAGGGTCAAAGTCAGTGTTCCCCTGGGGGTCAGGACACCCCAGAGCAGACAGGGAAATAAATATTCCCAGGTTTTCACAAACTGGTGGATAAGAACACACCCATCCAACATCGCCCTTCCAGTGGGTCACAGCAATGTTTTGAACACAGTTTTTCTCAAGGTAACTCAGCCATGAGGAGAAGAACATGGAGAAACCTTCTGAGTCACGGTCACACTGAGTCACCAGTGAGTGCCTCTAGGCTGGGCCACCCCTTCCAGTTTGGCTGACTCAGGAAGGGACCATGAGCAGCCTCGTCTCCCAGGTGTTCCAGGCAGCACAAACCTCCTCCATGTCCCACATTTACAATAAACTGCCCCCAAAAGGTTGGGGGTGGACACAGGAGGGAGCACGAACAGGATGGGGTAATCAGAGACTCATGTGAGGGCACAGAGGCTGCTCCAGACCTGGGAACAGCATGGGACAGATGCCCTTGGGAATGACCCCACCCAACCCCACCATGAGGAAAGCACAAGGCCAGATGCTCAGACAACTTCAGGCATTAATTTGGTTAATTTGCTGTAATTCAGGTGGCTGGTGCTCAGGCCACACCAATCACGAAACAAAGTGCTGTCAGCTCAGATCCTGAAACTCTTCAGTCAACTAACCACGTCCTTACAGTGTGCCAGGGCCATTTCCCTCGTTTTCATCTCCTCTGGTTTTCTTCTCAGTGGCCACAAAGATCTGAAAGCTTTATGACTCACTGAGCTGAGATTTTCTGTGCTACCCCAGAACTCCTGGTTCCTCAGTGAATGCCAGAACGTTATGACATGCCACAAGGACAGAAGACACCAAGTGCAAATGGTCTCCTGAGAGGGCAGGAGGGTTAAGTAGGCACCAGCACAGCTTTTCTCCCAATTAAGGAAGAAAGAAAAGAAGAATCAAAGGCAAACAGCAAATTACAACGTGTATATGGCAAGGGGCTCTGGAGCCTCTAATTTCTGCATTAAATAGAAAGTTGGAAATCATAGAATCACAGAATGGTTTCGGTTGGAATGGACCCTAAAGACCATCTGGTTCCAACCCCCTTCCCCTAGTTTAAGTTGCTCAAAGAATATGTCATGAAGGGTGAGGGAACTAATGCAATACTCAGAAGAGCTTCTGCTGGAATATTTAATGACTTTCCAACCCTTAACTAGCTGTTTCTCTCATCCCCTAGTATGCTAAATACATAGAGAGAGTAAATCTATGTGACTTAGCATCTAAATTAAACAACACACAAGTCAGGATCAAGCATTCAGTATTTCTGCCCCAATTTACGGCCCTTTGCTCAGATCAGCTCCTTTTTTTTCCAGCATGGCACTGACATCTGTTGTGTTGCATGAGTGAAAAGTACATATATGATTAAGACAGTGGGGGAAAAAGAGAGAGGGGGGAAAAAATCAATGTGGACATGACTTGAATTTTACAGCATTTGGCTGCCACGACTTGCAAATAAACAGCTGTCCCAGCAGGTCCATGCAAGCTTAACAGCACAGCAGTAACACACAAGGTTTTTCTTCCCCTTTAAAAGGGTTTTGCTTATATAAAAAAAGTATATTTTTATAAGAAAATAAATTGCAGGTTGAAGAATCATAGTTAGGTCACACTCAATTCCAGCAGAACAAGCACATCCTGCTTCACATGGCCTCACCAGTCACTCCACAGCAGTGGCAGCTTTCTGAAGCCAAGTTAAGATATTTAATTACCAGCATCAAGTCAGAAACCAAAGCGTCCAACAAAATCCTCGTTTGTGAGCGAAGGCTGCAGAAATGTCGCTGAGCAGGCTTTGGCAATCTGCAAAGCTGACAGCTGGATGCCCTGGCTTATCGACTGCTAGAGCACAGGCGGAAAAAAGCTCTGAATAGTTGCAGTGCCGAGCAAGCCTTCAAGGCAGCCCCGCCAGCCTCTTAAAAAGGCTCACAGAAATAGGCTGGCTTCGTTTATTAATACTTCAGAGATAAAAGTGGCCCTGTAGGAGCAGCTCAGTGGGTGTCTGTGCAGGAGGAGGATGGGCAGACCACCAACTCTGGGTGGTGCATCTGTCAGGGTCCCCATGCAACCCATTCAGGCTATAAATGCACCAGTGTGCAACCTGGGCTGCTCCAAGTGCATCATCAGCTTTTAGGGATGGACCCAGCAGGGATCCCCAGTTTCCAGGGATGGAAACTTCAAAGCAAGAAGATGGAGTGAGAGGAGCCACGCTGCTGGCTGGCTGACAAAACAGAATTTTTGGGAAGCTCAGCTGCCCAACATCTCCATGTCCCCACTGCCTTGGGCTCCTCAGCTGTGACCTGACAGCGCGGGAAAACGTGGAGGAAGGAACCAAAACAAAGCAGAGAAGCAAAGGGAGATAAACACGATCCAGTCAGACCAGCTGTCCCCAGGTCCTGCCTGTCCTCACCGGAGGAGCCCGCCCGCCGTGGCTGTCCTTTCCTGCTCCCTCCTGCACCCCTGCCACAAACAAAGGGCCAGATAAGGAGCCAGCTCAGGTCAAGACCGGTTTGACTCCGTTTCAAGCCCAGGGGAGCGGATTCAGCACTGATTTTACACCTCACCCATCCTGTTTGCCTCCCCGGGGCAGAGGCCAGCGCACGGAGCAGGGTGCACGCCTGGCTGGCTGGACCCAAAAATCCCAGGGCTGTGTCAGAGCACCAGGGGCAGAGCCACACACCAGCTGAGCCAGGGCCAGGAAGTGTCACTGCTTCCTCCTGTCCCTGTGTCACACAACATTGGGCGTTCAGAGATCGTGGACTTTGGCTTTTGCTTCCTGCTCCTGTCAGAGCAGAGGCAGGTCCCGGCATATGGCCATGGGGAGAGCAGGGTGAGTCACTCATTAATCGAGGAACAGCAAGGTGGATGCCTGACCCGCAGGGTCTGGGGGGAAATGCACGCCAAAACAAACTCCAGCGCTCGTGGAAAAAGGTCCAGATGCTGCAGGACACCTCTGCTCCTAATGGGAGTCAAAGAGGGGCAGGCAGGGAATGTCGATAGCTTTGGAATACATTGGTTTTGGCAAGGGAGGATAAGAGGTTGCACTACAGCTGACCACTGAGGCATTAATACACAGCAGCACTTGATTTTGTACTCAGTATCAGAAAAAACCTCTAGAGAGGGGAAAAAAAGGAAACTGCTGGCTTCTCCCTCTCCGTGCTGCCGGGAGAAGCTGCCTGGCTGTACAATGCCGAGCATCTGCAGTGCTCAGGCCTGGTCAGAACCACCCGGGCAGCCTGTGCATAGGGCTGCCCTCTCCCCAGCACGGAAAAGTATTGATCTGACATGGATTCCTGATTTCTGACTTGGCTGCACCCCGTGATCTTCCACCTGCCTCAGATTTCCACAGGGAGCTCCGCATCCCCAGTTTGGCAGCACAGCCCTGTCGATTCACGTGGCTTTTGTCAGGAGGCACATTATTGTCACATTATCATCTGTCTTTCCCTTAAATTAACCTTGATCGCTTAAAGATGCAGATTGTTCCACACCAGCACCAATGCAGGAGGCAGCATGGTGTGAAAGCCATGAGCATTGCAGACCCCAGGGACCAAACCCCACCGTTCACACTGAAGAATTCGGGACAAGCAAAAGACCAGGATCCAACACAAACATCGCACACCAATGGCAGAGGGTGCCAACCCTCAAGGCTCCACACAGCAAGGGCATTGTCCCTCCTCCAGGTAGATCCCTGACCGGAACCCTCCCTCCCAGAATTTTCGGGCGGGTACAGCCAGTGACAGATCCGAGCTCCCCACCTGTGTCACACACCTGCTTGTAGCCAAGCCACAGCCCTACACCGGCACTTGCCAAAATCCTGCTTCCACATCAAAGCCTCGGCTGGACAAGAGCACGCCTGCAGCAAAACGTGTGACACCAGCACCAGAGGCTCGGCACATACACACCATGGTGCAGCCCCAAACTGCTGTAGGAGCCTGAGGCCCCCAAAGCCCGCGGGGAGCCCCATCGTGCGGGGGTCACATCGGTGGTGTGGGAGCCGCCGCAGGGGTGGGAGCCGCCGTGCCAGCCGGCGCCGGGGCTGCAGCAGCCTCCGGAGGCGTTGCCATGGAGAAGGCAGCGCAGCAGCAGCATCCCGCATCCCACGCCCCTGCGTGGGCGCCCCCTGCCCGGCACCGCCCGGGACACGGGACACGCCGGGGCCGGGGGACACGCCGAGCTCCGGGGCGCCGGCAGCGGGGCGGGCGCCGCGGGGCCCGGGGCTCCCCTCAGGGCAACAGCTCCACGCAGCGCCTGGGGCGGGGTGGGACGCGGGCTCGTCGCCCTCCGCACGGCGGGGAAAAGGCAGAAAAGCGCCGTCCCCCGCCCCGCTGCCGGCTCTCCCGAACCCCTCCCCAGCACGGCCGCGGGCTACGGGAGAAGGGCAACACACTCCGCCAAGAGGAACCGAGAGGGGAGGAGCGCCGAGGGGCTCGGAGGACTCACCGCAGCGCGGCCGCCGTTCCTGCCGGGGCGGAGGGCTCGCTGCCCGCCGTCCGCCCGCCGTTCCTGCCGGGGCGGAGGGCTCGCTGTTCCCGGTCCGCCCGCCGTTCCTGCCGGCGCGGAGGGCTCGCTGCCCGCCGTACCTGCCGGCGCGGCGCTGCGCTGCGCGGCGCGGAGCCCGCCCGGCCCCTGCCCACAATGGGCCGCGCCCGCCCCGCCCGGCGCGCTGGCGTCACCGCCCGCCCGCCGCCGGCCTGCGAGCGAGTGACGCGCGGGGCGGGGGCTCCGCCGCGGGGGCTGCCCTGCCGGGGGTACCGCACCACCGGAGGGTCTACCGGGGGTACCGCACCGAGGGTACCGTAGTGGGGATGCTGCAAAGGCTGTACGGCACCGGGGGTACCGCACCAAGGGCACCGCACCGGGACACCGCTCCGGGGCGCTCCGCTGCGGGCCCCGCGCTGCCCGTGCTGCAGAGGAGGGTCCCGCTCTCGCTCCCGCCGAAGATAAAGTTTCAGCCGGCTGGCGACACGGACACGCGGGGTGTCGCAGCTGCCTCGGCAGAGGCCTCCCAAGATGCGGCAGGCTCCGCTTGGATTTAAGAAATCAATTTTCCAGCGGTTCCCATTTCACGTGAATCAGAGCAGCGATTGGATACACGGTTGGGTTCCCACATGCATGGGAATAACCTCGCTGCATGAGATGGCAGAAGAAGCGGTTTGTGTTCTTTGTGCAAATCAAAACTCAGATCAAATTAATAGCGTGGAACATTGTACCTTAAGTAAACTTTTTTTTTAAGAGGTCAAGCTATTTACATCTTGAATATTTCTTTTTCTTGGCAACAACTATATGGAAAGGTCTGAAAGGCAGGAAGGGATTTACTGTGGTTGTGTTGCATATGGAGTCTGCACAGAAATTGATGCAGGAACAAAAAAAAAGCCAGTATTGGGAAAGTAAAGAAAGAGCATCGATAGAGTTGATACCAAAATGTGGAGTAAAATTAACAGAGTCACAGAAGGGCTTGGGTTGGAAGGGACCTTCAAGATCATCTTGTTCCAACCCTCCTGTCATGGGCAGGGACAGCTTCCACTAGACCAGGTTCTCGTTGGCCTTTTCCATCTGTGCCTTAGCTTTCCTGACCCCATCCTTAAAAAATCCCCATCAAAATCATATCTGTATACTTTTCCTAGGTCACCTCTCCCTGAGCATTTGCTTCTCACTCCTCAGTTTGAGGAGCAGGTCTCTTCTCAGCCATGCTGGCTTCCAGCCTGCCTTGCTTTAATTCTTGCCCATTGGGTGTTGAAGCAAATGGGAGGCAACAATCACAGAGGCAGTTTTGGAACAAAAGGTGTCAAGTGCAGGTTATCTGGAGCAGCAAACCCAATGGTGGTGTTGTGAAACTGGTGGGACAAGAGGATAAACATCTGTACCCACATGCAGGTTTTGGCAAGAGAAATTATAACTCACAAAATCTACCACAGTCCTTGATGGAGCCGAATATGTGGTGGGAAAACAGAGATCTAATGGAGATAAGAGATATTGATTTCCTAAAGGCTCTGACAAAATCCTTCATCAAAAGATATTGAGGAGAGTAAGGAGCCATGAAAAAAGCCTTAGTGGTTTATAGGCAGCAACCACAAAGGCCAGACTGAGGTGGTCAGTGTGCACTGGAGCTATGAGATGGGGAGTTTCACAGAGATCTGACAGGGGTCTGTGCTCAGCATCTTCATCAGTGATGTAGCAGTGGGGGTGGGTGGGGACATGGTGGTGGCTTCTGGTGACACTGAGCTGCTTGGAAAGGCCAATGGCACCAAACCACAGCGAGACCTCGGGATGCTCGGTGACAAAATGACAGATGAAATTCTCTGGAGACAAATGTAAGTGATGAGCCTCACAGGGAGCACTCCTAACATCATGCAAATGGCATCAAGCTCTGAACTGACTGCAGCCCCTCAGGAAAAGAATCCCGGGTTATAACAAGGAATTTGATGAAAGCATCAACTCATTGCTGAGCAGCAGTCAAGAAAGCAAATAGATGGATAGGAGTTAATGAGGAAAGAGGAAAAAGTGCTGCACAAATTCCTGGTTTGCTCTCCTCTTGAATGCTGTGAGCAGCTGTGGCCTCTGTTCTCACCAAAGAACTAGTGATCAAAGATAGGGAGCATTTTTCACTGAGGTAAAGGGTTAGGCCAGGACTATTCAATCCAGCATTTCTATACAAGCTCCAGGCTCAGGAAGTCCTGGAGCTGCATGCAGCCTGCTGTGGGCTTGGAGAGTTTATGGGAAAATGTCCCTGAACACTTCTCATACCCCTGGCTTATCATACACCATTGGCTATGAGAGGATGCTGGGCAGAATGGTCCCTGCCTCCATCCCAGCACAGCTTTTCTTTTGCTCTTCCATTCATCTTATTTTTTCCTCCATAAAATGCCTTCCCAGGAACCCCCTTCCCATTCTTCTCCTCCTCAAAGATTTTTGTTAACCATATAGTGATGGTTTGATCTGCAGGCTCCCAGCCTGCTGGGTAAGTATCAGCTTAATGGCTGGCATCTGGAATTGCATCTTCCTCATGGAAACTGCTCAGCCATTTTCTGGTGACTGCCTCCTCAGAGCTTGTTTGGACGCTGCTTATCAAGCCCCATTGTGTTGCTTTCCTGCTTGTTTTTCCAACAGCCGCCTATTAAATTAAGCTCCTGTATTCAGACAGGAAAACCCAATAAGCAGCTGCCCAGAGCCTTTCTGGATAAGTAGGACACATGCAATAGTCATAGTGCAAGACTGATGAGCATCCGGCCCCGAGAAGGGGAGAGCATGGGTACCAAGCCTGCTTGGAAAATAATCCCTGTAAATGCCTTGGAACAGGAGGGGGTTGGCAGGGTTTGCTCATTGGATGGAAAACTAAACCAGGGCTTTCTCAGGGCTGAGGGAAACAAAATGGGTTTCTTGTTCTAAATCTGTAAGAATATACTTGGTAGCCTTCGTCTTTAGATGCTCACTAGACCCTAATAAATGTTCTCTGAGGCCAATCCATGTCAGATCAATACTGTCTTATCCCTGGGGAAGAGTTTTTATGTGTTCCAGTGAAATCTAAAAGGACACTCTTGATTCAGCTGACAGTAATGGAATATGGAACCCATCCCCTTACAAAAATTAAGTAAAATTGATTTTGGAGGGGAAAAAAGCCCTCTCGAGGTTATAGTCTTTCACGTTGCACAGATGATATGCTCAGCAGAAAAGCAAGGCACAGCTTTTATTTAATTGTTGTTCTGCTCTAAACCGAAGACTTGCACCAAAAGAACAAAATCACCATCTGAGCCCCTACCACCATCCCAGACCATTGGAGCTTGTGGGAATATTTCCATCGCAGCAATCAGGGCTGGTTTGGGCTCAAAGGGAGGAGACAGCATTATGTTTTTTGTTCTTTGATATGAGCTTTTTAGAGTACTTAGAGGACATTTAGAGGTTCTGTATCTGGGCTGGGATGCTCTGTGTGAAAACAAACCACACCCTAAACCAATGTTATCTCCAACAGCACCGAGCCCAGTCTCACCCCAGGGTTCACATCAGCAGCTGGCAGGGGGAGGCAAAGCTTCAGAGTAACATTTCATAGCCCCAGAAGGGAAAATAAAACACGTTCCCAAGGCAGGACTCAGCGGGCTGGGAGCATTAGCAAAGACTCAGTGGATATAGGCCCTGATTCTGCAAAGTCCTTAAGCTTGTAAGGAATTTGTAATTTGCTTGTAAGCAAATTCCCATCCGCTTCAGTGACATTTAATCACATGCACATAAGTGCTTTATGGCGTACCAGGGAGCTGTACCTTGCTAGAGGTGGGGATATCAGGAGCCCAAGCAACCAAATTCTTTTCCAGTGTGCTCAGAGAAGGGTAAAATAATGGAGTCATATTATAGAATCATAGAATGGTTTGGGTTGGAAGGGATCTTAAAGATAACCTAGTTCCACCCCCCCCGTCATGGGCAAGGACACTTTCCACTAGACCAGGTTGCTCAGTGCCCCATCCAGTTGGTCTTTCTAAGAAATAAAAAATGTAAGAAATAATTGGAGACCAGATTGTGAGACTTATTACAAACAGTTATAACAAGGTCTTGCTCCAGCCCTGCCCTGTCTAAAGCCACTCTGCTGGGAGATGCTGGGAGAGCACAGCCTCTCCTGGCTGCTTCACCTGAAAGAACACCATGCCCTGTGGGAAACAGATGACTCAGATGAGTGGCAGAGAGATATAAAGAACTTGTAAGTGTGCTGGGGTGTAGGAAGCTTTAAGTTATCTCAGTGGTTTGGTCAGGGCCCTTCACCCCACCCCTCTCTGTGCTCTGTCATTGCCTTCCTCCCCTCTCCAGTGGTCCCTGGAGCTGCCAGAAGCCCCTCAAGCTTCCCTGGCCATCCATCCTCCTGCCTGTCTCCTGTGAGATGCTGCAGGTGTGGCCATGCCCTGGTTTGGATCATCTTGCTGGTACCTGGTGTGTCTTTGGCAGACTCCTGACACTCAGCTCCTGATTGCTCACAAAGCCAAGGGTCAATCTTCCTCCCTGCATTGTCCTGCCAGAGCCAGGCTTCACCCACAGCCTTGTGCCAGCCTCACATGCTGGGTTTGGGGGAATATGTGTTGTTCAGGGTAGCTGGAGGGCTCTGCCTCTTACCCCTGGACTTCCCAACACAGCTAGAAAACAAGCCATTCCTGATTAGGGATCTGTGACTTTGCCCAGGTCTTTTTCCTCCTCCTTATTCCTAGAGATGACTTGCACTGAATTGTTGTAAAAGGTACCGAACAAACACAATAACAAAAAAAAAAAAAAAACAGAGCAAATTCTCAATGGATGAAAGTTCAGTGCCCTGTTTTCTTCCTCACATCCTTGGTTATTTGTCTGCTGAGAGCAGGAAAGGAGGTGAGATTAGGGGTAGCATCCAGGGAAGAGGTGAGGCAGGAGGAAGAGGAGTGAAGGGATGGGAGAGGGATGTAAATCGGTGCCTCTCTCTCAAGGCCAGAGGCTGCTGCAGATTTCCACCAGCTGTTGCTGGGGCTGTCAGAGAAGGGTTTAACAGGGATGTGTGCACACACAGCCTACAGGGAGAGCTGCTTTTATTTGTTCACATCTAGCAGGGGTTGAATTTATTGCCTTTGCAGAGGGGCCAGCAAAAAGCCAGAGCATCACTTAAATCCCATTTAAAACCTCAGATTAAGGCTTTGCAGGAAGGGAAAACAGGGAGGTGGAAATAGCCTGGCCAGATCTGGCTCCATTGCTTGGGGGAGTGGGATACAAATCCACATGGGGACAAGTGAGGCTGTTGTTTTATCAGTGGAGCATCCTTTGCTCCAGATCTGTAGCAGCAACAGAGTGAGGAAGTGCCAAGTCACCTGACACTCATTATGAGCCTCCAGCTTCTTATTGGAGCATAAAACCCCCAGTTAACCCCCAGGTCACCAGGTGGGTCCCAGTTCTGCCATCCATTAAGGAAAGAAACTTATCCAAAGGAATTAGGAGCCCTCATCAAGGGCCTACCTGCATTTGGAATATCTTAATCCTCATGATTTTTGACATGATTCAATATCCTGTACCTATTTCACTTTTGCAAGATGCCTAAGCAAATTCTTGGCAGAATTTGTCCAAAGTGACTCAGCCAAGGTCACTCAGTCTGTGGAATGGCTCACAGATACCCCAAGTCCTGGCTGAGCACAGTAAATCACAAAACCCTCTCCATCTTGCTCACTATTTTGGTCCCCCTGATTTGTCCTGCATCATTAAATTTTTATAGTGCCTGACTCCAGATGACTTAAAGTTTGTGCCTCCTGTCTCCAGTAACTGCAGAGCTAAGAGGTTTTGTTCCTCCCAGTACAAGGGCTGGAATGTGAAGACTCAGCGAGCAGCACAGTCAGGAATATGTCTCCCATCCCTGACAGCTGTGTAACTGGACATACATGCTCCTGGTATCTTTCAGAGCATCAGTGTGGCTTTTACACGTCCTGCTGCTGCATTTTTTCCCTAATCAGCAGAATTCAGGACAGATCTGTTACAGGACTTGAATAGTGATGTTGCAGCCAGCAGAGCAGCAGGGTCCTGCTGCATCCCTGCCAAGAGGTCACATCCTGCATGGATGGAGCGGCACAGGACTGCTCCAGCCTCCCTGCTCCATCCCTGGGCACTCCTGGGGTGACATCAGCACCATGAGATCATCTCTCCTGACTGGCTAGATTTTCTTACAGGTTTTCCCTGGAGGGCTTCTGGTTACTCTCTGGTTGCAGTTTCTCTGCTGCAGGACTTCCACAGGCTCGTGTTCCCTTTTCCACAGTGCCCAGATGTTGCTCCAGCCCAGGGTCTCCCTGCAGCTATGGCTCCATCAGCTGTCAGAGCCACTGTGCTGGGAATGTTTGTGATGGGGAGGTATTGCAGCCACCTCTGGCTGATCCAGGCTATACCCACAGCAACAGCCCTACTGGAAAGTTTTCCTGGCTTGGCATGGGGTTGGACTCTGCAGGAAAGATCTTCTCTTCCCTTTGCTCAGCCTTTTCTCTGCCCAAGCACACAAACCTCTCCTCCTCCATCTGCCTTGCAGGAATTTTAGGTCCATGCACACACTCTGGCTGATATCCTGGCAGGAAGTCCTCAGTATCTAAAAGCTGCCCATGGCTGGTGGTGCTCAGAGGTCTGAGACTCAGGTTGCAGCCTTGGGAGAGCAGCACCTCCCTGGCACAGGAGGAGCCCCTGGGAGTGCAGGGATGAGCACCTGAGGGCATTAGGAGGTGTGGCAGTAACAGCAGCCTCCCAACTCCCAAGGAGTGATACAACTTCCTCCATGGTGGATGGAACCCTGAAAAAGCCCTCACTGCCTTGGAATACTGGTGACAAAAGGGTGTTGCTAAACTGGCAGAGAGGGAAATCACAGTCACAACAACAGCAAGAGGGACCTCCCCAGTTGCAACCTCCTTAGTCACAGTTGGATTACCAACCCCATCCTTATATTTTCCATGGGGGTGGCATGAGTAAGAACTGACTCCTAGGGATATCTGTTGCCTCCAGAATCCCTTAGGGAGGGAAATGCTGATGGGACAATCAGGCTTGGCTTTTCATCCCCTGATGTGGTTGTGCAAGGACTGGGATGGTGACTCAGGTACAGGACAGAGCCAGCCTGGGGGGCCAGGATGTTGAGGACTGCCCCAAGCATCCCCCAAGGCAGTGTCACTGGGAGGGGATGGGCATGCATGGCTCAGCCTTTTCCGCAGTATCTGCAACACCTCTGCCCCTCCAGAGATTACATTTGGGACATGGACTTGCCTTGGAGAAAATCCCCCAGCCCCTCCAGCTCCATGGCGCTCCCTGTTTTGACCAATGGCAAGTTGGGAGTGATATCAGATCTTGGGAGTGTTTCAATATCTCCCAGATGCTGGTTTATGTATGAGGGACAGTGCAAATGATGAGCATAGGGCTCAAACACACACCAAGTCTCACAGGTCTCCTGCAGCTCCCAGCCATGGGTATCCCAGGAGCCTCAAAACCCCGACTCAGCCTCCCCATTGCCAGCTGGGCTGTTGGGGTGCAGGAGAGGGAGATGGCAGCCCCCAGCTCCCTCCAGGACCAGGGGCTGCACCCAGACCCCAGCATGATCCCCCTCTCTATGGAGACCTGGGAAAGGGAGGAATGGGGAAGAAGGACTTTCCCACTTGGGCAAAGGGGATGGGAATGAAACCTTGCTCCCCGAGCCCTGGCTGCCGAGGCGGTGGGAATCTGAGCTCAGCCCCTAGGCGACTTAATGGGCTTTTAAAAAACCCCTTTGTATTGGATCCATTCTTCTTCCCAAAGCTTGCTGGCCCCGCTCCAAGGGGAAACCTTTGATTCTACAAATACACCACAATTATCATCCCGAGGAGTCTCAGCTATCGGGCTCCCCGCCTCCAAAAGATCAGCAGGATGCCAGAGAGGTGCTTAAATCATTTCATCCTAAGAAAGCCCTGGGCTGTAACAGCTTCCCCGTTGCTCGGAAAACGCCACCCCTCTCCCAAAAGTTTGGCTCCATTTTTCTCCCAGCGATGCCGTCGCTAGTGGAGGCAGGGAGGGCAGTGCTGCAGAAACCAGGCCACTGGGCTTCCCAGTGATTTCTTCAGTCCTGGGACCCAGCTCGTGGAGATTTATGAGCTCACAAGAATCTCGCCTTGGAGTTATCTCCCCCTCCCCGCTCTTTATGGCTCTGCAGAAAGGGATTCAGCGATAGAGCCCTGCTGGGTACGTAACAAGCACGCTCTGTTTGACAGTTGCAAATATTTTTCTCCAACATTGCACAGGTCCGTGTGCTGCTCAGGCTGCTCTTGCCAGCATTTCCACCACCCAGCACTGGGAGGCTCGACTTGGTGTGGGGGAGATGGAAACCGAAATCTTGCCAAGCACTGCATCTACTCCCTGACTTCTCCCTTGCTCACGACTCCCCTAAGCTCTCGTCCAGGTAGGTTTTTATTATTTTTAAGTTGTTGTGAGCTTTTTTGTTTAGGGATTTTTTTGTTTTTCTTTTGGGATTTTTTTTCCAGAAGTTTTTTTATTTTCTTCAGGTAATACAAGTCCTGCCCTTCTGCAATGCTCTCCAGTCTAATGCTGGGGTTTTTGAAGGGGCTGTGTGCTCCACTTCCAGCAGGAGTCCAGCACTTCTCTCCTTGCAGAAATCCCCTTTTAAAGCACGTCATCAGTACTCTTCTGCAGCTGTTTTTCTTAGTAGTCTAAATAAAGCTTTCAAGTTACAACTCCTTGATGTGAAGCCAGATTCAGAGGCTGTCAGTTCCTTTGTGTATCCTCAACTTGTCCGGGGGTGTTTTATTTTGGGACGGCTGCTTGCTGCAAAGCTGTCCATTTAGCAGCCTGTTCCTGCCACACTCTGCTCCTTGCAAATGACAAGGAGCAAACACCACTGAGTTCAAAAACACTCCAAAACACCACTGAGTCCAGCCCCTGCAAACCCTTTGCACTGTGTCTGCCTTTCTGCAAGGATAAAGGATTTTACAGGCAGGAATTTGCTCAGGCCACGAGCTGACCATCACAGGAGCCCCAGGGAAAGGTGTTTCATTGTGGCTGCACAGCCAAGGCCAGTGTCCTTCCCCAGCTGCAGTTGCAGCCCACACAGCTGTGGGGTACAGATGGAGGCCCTTCCTGATGGGAATCAGTTGTATGGGGAAGGCTGATCCCCTTTGGTGACACACAGCCGCCCTGTGGGTCCAGCAGAGGCTGTGTGACATGGCATTGTCTTTGGGGATGGCATCTCCATCCTGCTCCAGAGCCATGTGCCACTTGCTTGGTCACCCTGCTGTGGCCAAGCCAGTCACTTCCCTGGGCCACTCCAGGATGAAGGTGATGGGAGGCTGAGCCAGCTCTGCCACCAGGAGGAATGTGGACCCTAAGGACCCACACAGATCACTCCAGAAATCTATAGACAAGCAACAGGGTGAGACCAAAAATCCGCTCCTATCCTTTATCAAAACCACTGCCACTTACTTAGGATGCTCCAGGCATGATTCAGCACCCATTATCTTCATTGAGCTGGAGATTAGGCTGCAGTATTCCCATATAATAGCTTTATTAGCTCTGTATTATTCTTTCAACATTATTTATTTACACTGAGTCAAGAACACTCAAAGCTTTCGCTGAAACAGTAACACCAGTTTGTCAGAAAACATTTACTTTTTACAGGAGCAAAGATCCTGTGTAGAAGGAGTACTAGGACAAAAGTACCCTTGCCAGTGAGGTCTTTTTGGCTCAAGGAAGCTGTAGGTGTTTTGAGTGCCCTACTAGATGCTAATAGTGTGGAAAGGTAATTTTCTAGAATTTCAGCCCAGGCAATGGACTGTTGTGTCCCGTTATCTGCTGTGCTGGCTCTGCCAAGGCTGCTCCTGGCCCAGGGACAGCTGACACTCATGGCACAACTCACCAGGGCATTTTTCTTGAGCTCCCATGACCTGTCTGTCTCCAGCCATCCATCCTATCCCAGCACAGGCTGGCACCAACCCTCTTTTGGCTGGAACACGATTGCATTCTCCCTCCCTCTCCCCTGAAAAAGGAATTAGACTGATTTAATGATAAATGCATGGGGTCTTGGCTTTGGCCTTGCCCATCAGCCAAGACAGTACCTGGGCCACTGCAAAGCTGTGGCAGCCCAGAGAGCCAGTCCTGGGTACAAGGAGTTGGCCCCAGGAAGGGCTGCCTGGGAGGTCCTGCTCTATGTGCTGGAGATGTAACCGAGTCCAGATTTTCCTCTGACTTTGTGTCACTGCAGAGGATGACTGTGGGGGATGACAGCAGCTGAGAATCCATTCACCTTTGCCCTATCCTTAATGACCTTGTCATGGAAAACAGGAGCTGACAGCCTGACCCTCCAGACAACCAGCTCCTCCCTGGGTTGCAAAGCACCTTTTCTGGCACAGAGTACTCCACTTTCTCCATTTCTTTCCAAGTGACTCTCTTTGCAATCAGAGCTGCTGACCATCCTCTTAGCACATTGCTCAGTCTGGATTTAAGGGACTCACATGACGCTGGGGTTTTTTTGGCCCACATTGTCCCTGTGAGCTCTTGGCACCCGTTGCTTCCAGAGCTGAGCACAGCCCCACATGACACCTCACACATTCCCTGGGGAGGATGCTCCAGGAATATCACATCACCCACCTGAGCCCAGCAGAGGTGAACATGAGCATTCTTGATAGCCTCAAAGGGCCCTGCTCTCCCCACTTCACTCCTGCAAGAAGGATTCCCGCTTGGGGAGTGACTGCTTGTGATGCTGTGGCTCCCCAACAAACCTGGCGGATGCTGGGGGCCAGCTTTGATGTGTATTTCTTTGCTGTTTGAAGCAGTCTCTTCTGGAAGGGCTTGAACTGGAGGCTGTGTATAAAAGCTGCCATTGTTTTTATTGGGCTGCCATCCATGTGTTTATAACACAGATGCCCTGAGTGATTCTGCTGGCGGGAAGCAGAGGTGAAGAGGCTCCTTTGGATGTGCTCAGAAATCATCTCCACATCCAGGACTCCTTTTAGAGGTGTTTAACATCATCCATCTTCCAAGCCTCTCAGAGCAGTGCTACATCTCTGGGGTTTGGTATAAACACTCGAGTTCAGAGTCAGTGAGGCAGAGCAGGGCAGTTACAGGATCTCCTGCGTCAGACGTGGTGCAATCTGTAGCTGCTTGGAAACGCCCTGGCAGAGAAACAGGGGATCTGGGAGACTCACCTCTCCCTTCCCAGCCCAGCCCAGGGGCAGCCTGCCAGCCCCAGAGCACAGGCACGAAGCCCTAATGGAGCTACAACACAAACTGCTCGTTTGCTTGCTGTTTGTACTCCACATCAACCAGAGCTGTCTGGAAGAAGCTCTGGATAATATTTGCTTGTGGGCTCCTCTTCAAAATCCCAGCTCCAGCTTTCTGGAGCTGCTAGGAATGTAGCAATGCCCTGGCACTGCCTCTAACTGAAGCTCTTGCCAGACAAGAAGAGATAAATTTGTCCCTTCTTTTGAACCACAGAAGGGGGGTCTCCATCCCTCTCCCCACCTGTGGTACACCCACCTACATCCCACCTTGGGCTCTTCTACTGGACAGCCGCTGCCACCACCAGCCCGGCTCCATCTGCTCCCCATTTCTCCCATACCCATCCCTTTCCTTTGGGACATACCTTCGCTGGGTGCAGATGTCCAGCACCAAGTCCTGGTGCCCTCTATGCCTCCAGCAGCTCCTGGGACTTGGACTGGAAGCAGTCTTGCCCAAATGCAAGGAGTGGATCAGTGTCAGAGGGGGGATGTGGACATCCCTGCCTGTGCTGTGCATCCCTGACAGCCCCACTGTGTGTGAGAAAAGCGCACAAACCGGACATTCAACTCACTGAGCCTTTGCATAGGGCCAGGGAATTATCAGATGCTCTTGTGGCTCTGCAGAGAAGCCAGGATTCTAAGGGAAGGGTTACTGATTGCATTTTGGCTCTGGGGAGCTGTGTTGGACAAACTGCTGTATAATCACTGCACAGTCCAGCCTGCAGAGCAGCACTGTGATATTTTTCTCTTATCATCACGCAGCTTTGGAAGCTCTTATTTGATCTCCTTTATCCATGTGAATATGTTCAAGAATGCAGCAGCCTCTGCCTGCAGAATAGGTCCTATTGTTCCCTTTGTTCATGGATCTGGGCTGTTCCTCAGCCTCCTCTCTCCCTTCCTGCAAAGAGACACACTCTGCATGGTCAAAAAGTATCTTTACAACTTGATCTTAGATATTAAGTCAGCTATAAGAAGGGCAGAGGGCATATTTTCTTGAATATTGCAGCTTTTTGTGATGCAGAGGTGAAAGGTACCATGAGCTCACACAGAGAATTAGCTGCTTTTAACTTCATCCAGGATCTACTTACCCATGCCCAACCTGCAAGCTGCTCCGAATTAATGCTGAAAATGGATGGCATTGGATGGGGCATATTTGGCTTATCTATCTGTTCTTGAAGTGCTGACCCTCTTAGTTTGAATAAATCCACAGTAACACAGTAAATCAGCCTGGAAGAGAAACAAAGAATCTGAAGGCCATGAGAAATACAGATCCGCACTTCAATTTTTTATCCTGCTTTTTTTTCTGATACAAAAGCTTACACATGCCTTCATGTTGAAAACAGGCTGGAATTGACTTAAATATTAGAAGTGTTTAACTTGGAGACTTCTTTTTGTGAGTGTGGAATTGAATTCAGTGCTTTTCAAAAGCAGGCCTCCAGCTTTGCAAAAATGTCTCTCTGATTTCTAGATCAGCCCTTTCTACTTCTCCTTTCAGACAGGTCTGCAGCAGGTTATCCTAACATGATCTGCACAATCTTTAAACCCCATAGAGTGCACAGCTTCAAAATAAACCTCAAACAAACCTCAGCTCCATCTAAAAACCCATCTCCTCTCCATCCTCCTTGCGGAGAACCCGTAGGAAAATGTCAAATTAAACAAATGAGAACTTTGGCACAGCTGAGTTAGATCAGGCTGAGTTAGTCATCAAAGTTACAGCTGGAGGTTGTTAATCTGTTGGTGATTTCCAAGCAAATTATTTTCTGTATTCTGTTTACAAAATAAGAGAACTGAGATTTTTGGTTGAGCCTGGAGGCTGATGCATCACCAGCCATGGTAAAGCAAAGATGACATGGAGCTTGCTTGCACACTGAGGAAGGTGTGCTCCTTAATTAATCCTGAGTCATCACTTCCATTAGGAGCAGGATGGAAGGATGGCACCAGAGCCACTGGCTGCCACGGGGCAGGGGCCAGAACCTGCTGAGAGCCTGATCCTGCACTGCCTGTGGCACACATGAGTGGTGAGACACATTGGAAATCACTGGCTCAAGGCTGGATGTCTGCTTTGGCTTTCCTACCTGCCTCACTGGGACTTCCTTTAGAAACCCTCGCTGGGAATTCCACCTTAGACTGAACTTATGTGAGCAGGAGGCCAAATAGTTATTTAATTGTTTTTAGGTCTTGTTACATTTTTGGGTACTGAATGAAGCCAGGGAAATCACTTACAGCTGCTCAAGTCTCATGGATATGCAGTGCTGTTAATCACAGACTTCATAAATTGTAAATTAAGGTTCCCAAAATAATGAGATTTGTATTTGTTTATTTTTAAGTTGAAGAAGTTGTCTCTTTTTATTGAGATTTTGTGCTTTCAGGACATGAAGTGGTTTTTTCCCCCCACATGCAGCAGCAGAAACAACCCCAAAAATTAAAACCTCTATCACAGTTTCCTGACTCCAGAAACAGGAATTTAGAAAAACATCTCCTTCTTAAAGACCCAACTGAGACCTTTGGACACGGGCAGCATAGGTAGGGGCAGTCATTTCGGTTCACAAGGGACCAAATTCTTTCTACCCTGATCTCTGAGCAGTGGACTCTGAACCTGCCATTGCTGAGCACTCATTATTTGATCTGCAGACTGAGGAGGAAAAAAACCCCAAAAAGAAGCTGATGTGCAATGGGGCCTCTCCTCTGCTTTATGGCAAAACCCCTTCCCAGAGTGTGGAAAGCAGTAAAACTCTCCTGCCCAGCACTTTTATTTTCAAGCAATGTCAAGGTGAAAAGACCCCAAAGTAAACCCTGAATGTCTCTTTCCTCTGCTCGGCTCACAAAGCAGGAGCAGAGAACAAACCTCCTTTCCTGTCCCTCCTACCTCCCTGAATCCCTTCTCATTAAGGAAAGAAAAGGTCAATATTGGTGGTGTTGAAATGAAGCACAAGGACCGAGCTGCCTCCTGTGCCTGGTGCAGGGCGCTGAAAGAGCCAAGTGTGAAACAACATTTTCCAGAGCCTCCATCAGCTCAGGGGGCTGTTTTGGCCTGCCAGTGTGCAAGGAAGGAGCCTGATTGCAGGAAGCAATTTGCAACCAGCCCCTTAAGAGACTAAGGGGGATAAAAAAGCATCTGTGGGTGGGTCATAGCTTGGCTGGTCCTGACAGAAGTTTGAAAAGTCCCCGGCAATTTGGGAAATTCAAGAGGTGGTGGACAAGTCCCACCAGGATGATGCTGAGGAAACCTGAGGCTTGCCACAGCAGAGAGCTCTTGGTGAGGCTTCCCATCTTGGCCCAAGCCACTGTCTGCCCTCCTCTTAGCATCTGTTTGCCAACTCATCCATGCAGCAAAGCCCACACCTGTGCCTGTGTTGTCCTCATCACAAGCACAAATTCTCAGAAGTGGCATGGAGAGATGGTGTTTCCCACCCCACCAATTTACCCACCCATCTCATCTCTCTGCAGCTGTCTTCTGCTTCTCCACAGCTTCCTCTCCATGGCCTGGTAGATGCTGTCCTGGCCAAGCATGGATTTGGTCTGTCATAACCATCTTGCTCCACGTTCAATCCCAACACCTTCATGTTTCCTCCTGTGCTGCATTTTACTCTTTCCATTCATACCTCATCACCCTCTTTGAGTCCTGCCTGGTGATGGTTGCAGAGATCAAAGCTGGGACTGGCACCCAAGGCTTTGAGGTTGTACCCTCATGGGGAGTAGACTCCTGTATTCTTTCTTGTGTTTTTCTCTCTGTTCATCTCCATCCACTGTTGCCTCTGCTCTTAAATCTTCTGGCACTCTGGGTGCAGAGATTTGCCCCTTTGGTCTGTATTTATCTCTCACTTACGATGCTGTTCTGGGTGCAATATTAGAGATATTGCCCAAGCCTGGGTGAAAAACAGGAGCCAAAGCCCCTTGGCACCAGCATCACAGTGATCAGTGTGCTGCAATCTGAGCAGGGATGGAAGGCTTAAGTGTCCCAGAACTTTGCAACAAATACTGTCCTGTGAAAAATAGGAATATTTTCCATTTTTATTGCCCTGATTTGGTATCGAACTAAGTGTTTAAAAAGCCTGACTTTTTTCCAGAGATGGAGCATTTGATTTTTGACCAACCTTCCTCTTGCAATCTTAAATCCGTTTTAGAAGGAACCTTTTTTTAACCTCTTTTTTTTTCTTTTTCTGTGCAAACAGACATAATTTCTACACCACTCAATTACTCCTTTCTTGTGTACCAACAACACAAGGCATTTACCTTGGCAGACTAGGTAAAACAGTGCCCTGAGGGAAGCTGAATAGGCCCTGGTGATGAGTTACAGTGTCTAACACTTCCCAAGTACAATCCCAATGATTTATGACCGCTGACATGACAAAGATTTTGTCTGGGAGTGAGGAGTGATGGCTGATGTCCCTTTAAATGCTTATCATTTCTGGCAGCTTAATTGAATCCCGTTAACAGATGCAACAAAACTGAGAGAAATGAGAAATGAGAACCATTTCTCCTTCTAGGAGTCCTCATCAGAGCAAAGCAGAGATGGTGTTGGCATTACTTCCCTGTTTTCAGGAATTCTTCTTTGAAGTCAGAGGGTGCAGAAATGATCTTCCTAAAAAGAAAATGCCACCAAAGTAGTATTTTATCTTCATATTTGATTTTAGGACACATTGGCAGGGGAACAACCTCCCATGATGGATGGTAAGAAGGGGCCCTTGGAGAGTTGCTGCAGTTTTCCCCTGTGGAGTGAGGCATCCCTCATTCAGCAATGCAGAGAACTTGGGCTTTGGTCCAACTTGGAGCCTTGCCGTCCTCTTGGGGGTTTTGAAGCCTTTCAGACCCGTTGAGAAAACCTCAGATAACTGTGACAGCCAGGGCATCCAGCGAGGTGTCCTGGGAACAGCTCTGCAACACAAGAGCTGCAGCAGATGCAAGGCAGGAATGCAGGCATTCGGACAGGCCTGCAGGCAGCTGGGAGTGCTGCAGGACATCCCACCCTGCCTGGGTGGCTGCAGTGCTGCACAGGGGCAGCGTTTTCTCAGCACCCAAGAGAGCAGCAAACCCAAGGCCACTGGAGGCAGGTGGAGGGAGAAAGCTCCATACTTCAAAGCTGCTGTGTGCAGGAGAAGGCTAAAATGTGGGACATGGTTTTCAGTAAGGTTCATCCATAGCAGCAATACACACCTGTGGCATAGAAGGACTTTTAGGAAAGATAAAGTTGTACACACAGCATGTCCTCTTACAGCAGCTGAGCTGTGCTAGTCTCTCATCTGATTTCATGCACCAGGGTGTTATCTTTTTCTTGGGAAAGTCATGGAACTGGGTAGAATTTAAATTATACCCCAGAGAAGCTAGCTCACTTCTCTGACAGAGGTCATAATGAGGGAGTTGGGATTCCAGTTATAGCTCAGCACAGCAGATGTAGCTGGTTTTGCAGATGATAAAAATACAGCCTTGTCTCAGGAATGCTGCAGAAGTGAGGCATGCGGGTGGCTGGCTTCTTTTTTTCAGAGCTGTTGTTTAACTCTGGCTGTACTGTGCAACAGTTGTTCCCATTGGGAAATCAATATTTACAGAGTAAACAGCAATGAGACATGGGCTGGGTGCCATCCAAGCACACAGCAGGACCTGCTCTGGTAAATGCCCACACTTCAAACTGTAAAAAATGTTACTCCTCTCTCTTTTGGGGTAGGAGTACTTTTCATTACCAGTGATAAATACTGCTTTATTTTTACTTTGCTCTGTACGCTTTCCAAGGCCAGCTTGCAAAAAAGGAGGCAGCCATTGAAACATGGAAAGCTACATTATAAACTCTCCTATATCAAACACAGCTCACCTCTTCCAAGCAGAATTTAGTGCTCAGTGCACAGAATTAGCCACCCACCCCAAAGGAAAGCAATTTATCTGAGAAAGCAATCAGAACTAACGCTTCAAATACTGAACTTCCAACTAGAGCTCCTGCTTGCTCTCATCTGTATGTTATAGAATCATAAAATTGTTTGGGTTGGAAGAGACCTTCAAGACCATTTTGTTGAAACTCCCCCTGCCATGAGCAGGGACACCTTCCATGAGACCAGGAGGCTCAGAGCCCCATCCAGGCTGGCCTGGGATGGAAGTGTTACAGGGGTCTCCTCAGGGATCCTGCAACTCCACTGCCTACAGAGACCTTTCTCTGGAGGACAAACACCAGTGACCTGCCTTCAAGGAGCAGGTCAGTCACTGAGGCTCGGCTGGGACTAACACAAACCTGGCAATGTGAACTTGGTGCCCTGCTGTTCCCCAAGGTACTGCCAATGGACGAATGCACTACAGGCAGAGTGGCACTGCCACTCTCACTTTACCTGGATGCTACAAGGAGTCCATGTCCTCTTGGAATTGCAACAACACACTGAAGCTGTCTCTGTAATACTGCCTGGCCCAGTATTCCCTCCTGTTTGCAGAGGCACAGCTGTAAGGAAAATGTTCTGTCTCTAATCTCTATTTACACAGGATGGTGATAAAGAAATTCCTCCACAATCATTTAATCTCTCTTTGGGCTGACACCACCATCTTTGCTCAGCCCAGCTCCAGAGCAGCAACACATGCAAACACCACACAGTGATTTGTGGGCCAGGGAAGGACAGTCATGTGCAAACAATCTCTGTACCAAAGTACCCCTCAAGTCTTGTGCTCAATTTTGAACCTCTCACTGCAAGAAACACATTAAGGGGCTGGAGAGTGTCCAGGGACAGGCAATGGAGGTGGGGAAGGGTCTGGAGAACAAGTCTGATGAGGAGCAGCTGAGGGAGCTGGAGGGATTCAGCCTGAAGAAAAAGAGCTCAGGGGAGACCTTCTCACTCTCCACAACTCCCTGACAGGAGGGTTGAGGCAGGTGGGGTGAGTATCTTCTCCCAGATCACAAGTAACAAAGGAAATGGCCTCAAGTTGTATAGCAGGAGGTTTAGATTGGATATTAGGTGAAATTTATTCATTGAAAGGATAGTCAGGCATTGAAACATGCTGTACAGGGCATGATTGAATTACTATCACTGGAAGTGTTCCTAAGGTGTTTAGGTGTGGCATTTTGGGACATGGTTTAGTGGCGGGTTTAGCAGTGCTGGGGTAACAGTTGGACTCAATGATCTCAGACGTATTTTCCAACCTGAACAATAATGTGATTCTAAGTCTTTTGCTGAGCACTATGAGTGAAAATGAGTCAGATGAGTATCCCACCAGGTTGGACGACACTGAGAGGGAGGACAGCCCCATCTTCTGGAAGCTGAGGTGATTGAAGCTCTTGCCCAGTTTTGGCAAGAGATTCGTAGCAAGAAGCTTGTTTTGGGGTGCGTTTCTGCTGTAAATTCAGCTGGCTGGCTGCAGCAGTGAGGTGTCACTGGCATACGTGCTGTCCCCACCGTGAGCTGGCCTGCTGGTGTCAGTAAGCTCTGAGCAAGCTCTGCATGAACTCACTGCCTGGCCCTAAAGGATTGGCAAAACAGGAAACTCTTTCAAAGGTGTCTAAGGACTTGATGTTGACATTTGAATTTCCCTTTCATATCGCTGCAGCATTTTTGTCCAGGCGCTTTATTCCTGCAGCGCAAAGCTGTCATTTATTTGTAGTCAGAGATTTTGTGCTTTTGAAATGAAAGCCAAGGCAGACAGAAAATAAAAGTATTCCAAGCCACTTTAGTGCATTAGACAAGTGTTAATTAGGGGAAGCTGAGGCTTTCCAGCCCTTGGGGTGAAGCGTATCTTGCGTACAAATAATTCAGAAAAAGGCAAAGCTGTTCTGCTTAGTGAGATTTTTGGTTCTATATGGTTTAAGGAAAATACAGAATGTACTCATCAGTGGAAACAGAGTTATAACACAGTGAGAATAAAGGAGCTGATGGGGTCCAAGGCCAATGTAGAATGTGTGGCCACAGCTGGGAAAGCAGCATCCTTGCTCAGCCAGGCACACAAGGAGGAAAATGGGCTGAGAAAACACAGTAGGGTTATTAAGGGAGCTCCTCTGGTCACAGTCCTACCTGTGAAATGGGTTCTGTCTGCTCACAGCCTGTGATCACAGCAGCAAGCAGGGTGCATCTCACCATCTTCCCATGAGCTTCTGGGAACCAGCTCCCAAACCAACAACTGGCAGTGATGGTTATTAAAAAAAAAACACTCTTGAAGCTGCACCTCATGCTGGCCACATTGTCCTGCCAATTTCTAGCAAATTGTGCACTTGAAGAACTATGGAAAAAAATCCACCAAGAATCTGAATATAACCTCTTAGATGAAACTCTGTCCCACTTGCCCACTTGTTATCCAGCTCAGCAAATGTTAATACCCTGCCCCTGAATTCAAATTCCCATCAGAGCCATTTTCCCCAGACAATGGCATTTTTGCCCTGGTAATAACAGAGAGTGGGCATTTTCTCAGAGGAAATTAATTTGGCTGTTTAGAAAATCCCTTCCCACACACAAAAAAAAAAAAAAAGGTGGAAACAAAACCTTTTCAATAATCTGGGTAAACATTATCACACAAAACTTCTTCTGTTAAAGGGAAACACTTTCCCCAAGCCATTGAGATGCTAAGGGACAGCACATTATGTTAATGTTCTCTTAAATGAAGAAAATTAGATGTCCTTGCATTTAATTTTACCAGTACACATACCTTCCATTGAAGTTCTGACTTTATTTCAAAAGAGTGATTCATTCATTTAGCTTTTGGTTCATTTTAAACTTATTTTAGGAATCATAATAAATTTCACTTTGACAGTGCAGAATGATTAATTTCTCAGCTACATTTTTGCTTTGAAGTGTCTGTTGGCTGTTAATAAAATAAGTCCTTTTACATTTTCTTCAAAGTCACAAAACACAAATACACGTGGATGCTTTGGGCCAAAGGAGGGGGCTGAAAACCTGTCTGGCAGTGGGAATTTAGCTGAAAGGAGGAGGGGAGCTGCTGTCTTACCACTCTGGGGAAAAGTGCTGCATTTGTTCAGCCAAAACTGCTGCATGTGGAGGCAATGGGAAAGTTGGGACTGGGTCTGCAGAGATCCTGCTTTAGAGGGTGGAGTCTTGGGCAACAAACATTACATTTTGTAACAAAACCACGAGTGCTTTCACAGCCCAGATTTCATAAACCTAATGTCTGTCTGACTGAAAGTTAAGTGTCTTACAGCCCTGCACTCAGTGTTTGCATCATGGTGAATGCTGTAGCAGGGTCTGTGTCCATCTCACAGCTGCTTTTGGAGTGTGTCTAGAAACACTCATGTCTCTGAGACTTGGAGAAACATGTACGCTCAGAGGAGCAAATAGCCAGCTAGCAGAGATGGGCAGCCACCTTTGGAAGACACTGGCTCAGGCTGAGGATGAGCCTCAAGTGCTCAGGAGTGAGATTTTTACTTTGTAAAACCCATAGTCAGAGCAGAATGCTAAACTCAGGTGCTGATGCTCTGGACCACTGCAGTAGTGCAAAGGTTCTTCCACCCTCAGAAAAGTATTTCACCAGGAACACTGGTGCTACAAAGCAATTTCCATCCCAAGCCAGCAGCTGTGTTGCCATCACGGGGGAGAAAAACATTGAAGCAAGTTGGAATTGAACAAGGGATATGTCAGAAAAGGAGTCCTCTCTGGAAGACATAGTTCTCAAAACCAAAAATCTTTCTTTTGCTAAAGTATTTCACATTTCTGTTAGGGAGAGTCCCATTTAGCTGTTGCACTTCAGTCACTTAGCTGTAAACCAGAAAATACCACTGAACATTACATATTTCCTTTCTTAAGGAGCTTAAGATCATTTGACAGTATTTCCTCAACTGACCTCCCACAGCCATCTCACAAAGTTCAACTCCCTTCCTAGGGGCAGGACACTTTGGAAGACTACATGTCCTAAAGTGTCCTTCTGCAAAACTTGGGTGGGAACACAATTTGGCCATGTGGAAACACCCTGGTATTAGCAGTATTGAGGGAAAGGTTGGGGCTGTGACACCAGCTCCTGGCAGAGGAGAGAAAGGTGGTGCTTTTGCACTGCACTACCCATGATCCAGTGGGACAGAAGGGGTTGTCGGTGGGCAGAAGACTTCCAGGTTGCCAGAAGGGTTTCCATGTGAGGAGAACCTTTGTGCCAAAAACATCAGCCAAGGGAATCCATGGCCTTCCAAGCAGAAGGAAAAATCAGAATTTTCCTTGGAGAAATTTGGAAGGTTTGGAGTGAAAGTCAGTGCTGGAATGTCCCCGTATGTCTATGTGGATTTGGTAAACCTGCAAGGCCAGAGTGTCAAGAGGGGATCTCAGCAGCCAAGAAATGCCCTCTTGCTCTGGGGCCTTCCATGGC
>JAXCLO010000273.1:56894299-56911745 GCA_035583995.1 Arremon aurantiirostris
CAGAGGGAGAACCCAGCCCCAGGGGCAGCGTTTCTGCCCCAGCCCTTGTTCCCAGCCCAGCCTCCCCGCCACGTGTGTACTTACCGCTTGCCAAAGCAATGCAGGGCCAGCGTTAGCTGCTGGGGTCTTTTAGAGCTGCCCCCTTTGTGACATGTGTCACAGCATGTCACAACCCAGCCAAGCCAGCCCTGCCTTTCGACCCCACCCCCACTCAGGCACTCAGTGTAGCCGGAAGCAATCAGAGGCTGGATACTGATAAAGTGCACACCAAACTGCAGCTTACGTTGTGGACTAGAGGTGTGGCTTCTGTGAGAACCTTCTAGAGGGTTATAGCTGCAGCTTGAGCAGCTCTCGTGCTGACACAATTCACAGTGGAGTGGAAGATCTGACTGTGGTGGGTCCAAGTGTGTGGTACCACCAAAGGGCCTGTACCCTCACTGTTGTTTTGGAGGAGTGTCCACCCATCCTTGACTCCCTGGGGAGGAGGTGCCGCATTCCTGAGCACACAGGACATGGAGAAGACACTGCTTTGTCAGTGTTTGTAATTTTTGGTGCACCATTCTCTAACAGCAAAAGCTCAGTCTGGGAGTCAGATACAAAGATGAAGCGGCTGTGGCAAGGAGCCTGGAACGAGAGACTCCTGTTACCGCATGGACACTGAATCCTCTCTCTTTGTGAGAGAGTCCAATGCCTCTGGAAATTTCACCCTGTGCAAAGATGCCAATAAATGGCATCTTGAGCAAATGCTTCCTCTGCTGAGTGTCTGTGCCTCACTTTGGTGGGGAATGCAGGCACCAGTACTCACTGCTTGTGGTCGGTTCACCTTGGCCGGACAGAGAGAAAAAATAAGGACCAAAGACTTGTGGGCTGAGACAAGAACAGAGAAATTGCTCAGGCTCATCTGGGGGAAGCATATTTCATTTGCTACCAATCGAATCTGAATGGGATAATGAAAAATAAAACCAATTTTCTTAAAATGTCTTTACCACACCTCTCCCTTCCTCCTGGGCCCAACTGATCACTGTGTCCAATGCTGTGAGGAAGGATTCACACAGCACTTGAGTAGTTCTCCATAGGGGTTGCCTGACACAGCAGCCCTTACCTCCTGAGCACCAGAGGTCTTAGCCAGCTACCAAAGGCAAGTGAGCAGCTTCAGCATTTTCTTCACTCATGAATATCAGCCCATTTCCTTGACAGCCGATAGCTATCCACAGGAATTTGGCTTTGCAGACCTGAAATAACAAACTAGGAAGTAGGAGGATCTCCGTGGAATACTTTAGCCTAAGTATTTGACAATCTGGCATAAGATCACAGCATAAAAACAAAAATGACCCACGTTTGAAGACTGAATGTTCTGACCCATTATGAGGAATAGATATTAATAGGGGAACTGTAAGAAAGTGTAAAAAATACTGATTATTTAATGGTTTTAGCCCTAAGCACAACAGGAAGTACAACCACAATGACATGGTAATTCCCATGGAAACTGATAATATTTTCCATTAAACTGGAATTTATTTTAGGCAATAATCTGCTTAAGGACACAGAATGCATAATGCTGCAGTAAGATGCCATATGTAGAAAAAGAAAATGGCTAAACTGTGGGCGTGACTGGGATGTGGAGAAGGAAAGGACACACTGAGGACAGAGGACTCAGCGTAAGAAAACCCTGTCCCAGCACATCATGTTACAGGCAGGAAATGTTCCCTGCCCTCTGTTACCACTGGATGTCACTGCCTGGGTTTCCCTGCAGTGGACTGGGTAAATAATGCAGGTGGAAAAAGCTTGGCTCCTCCTTGCCTGGTCCCTTAACTGCGTCATGGATCTCTCCTAGCTCAGGAACAAAAAGTATTAATTAACTGCCTTACCAGACACACTGCCTCCAGTTAATTAACTGCCTTACCAGACTCACTGCCTCCATGACTGCCTGGGCTATGACCAGCTCATCCAAGCTCCCTTTCTGTCCTCCCTGGCCCAGGATCCACCTCCAGCCCAAACCAGGGCTGTCAGTCTGTGTTCCAGGGGCATTGCAGATTGCTCATTCCAGCTTGCCCAGCCCAGCCATGGGTCCCAAAAAGCCAAGCCCACCAGGAGACCCTGCCTGGCCCAGTCACCACAGCCCTGCCTGGCTGAGCTGCAGGATGATTTTCTGACTTTTTTCTCACAGAAAATAAAGATTTTGTCTGACAGGGAAGGTATAGGTTGGATATTAGGAAGAAATCTTTCACCAAAAGAAAAATAAAGTACTGAAATGCTCTTCCCAGGGAGGTGGTGGAATCACCATCTCTGGACGTGTTTAAAAAAGACTGCACATGGCACTTGGTGCTATAGTCTGGTTGAGGTGTCAGGGCATAGGTTGCACTCGATGATCTTAGAGGTCTCTTCCAACCTCATTGTTCTGTGATTCTGTGACTTGAACTCATCCTGTCTCATCACCATGAACTTGCTCTATGAACACTCAGCAGGGTTGCTGAGAACCTCCAGGTCTGCCCTGCTCCCTGGCTGGGGGCAGTGGGACAGAGAGACCACGGTGTTGGCACACTCAGCTCCCAGCTCCCGGGCCCTGAGGGAGCTGCCAGCCCTCACAGCACCTAAGCACGAGGTTGGCAGTGCCATGACAGCCATGTTCTGCCACCACCCCTTGCCAGGGAACTGCACCCCAACCCACCACAGCCTCGGGCAGGCCAGTGGATCTCATTGCTGGAACTACAAGCCACAGGCTGGGTGGCAGTGGGGCAGTCCTGAGGGAACTGGACCAGCAGAAGTCCTGTCAATTTATGGGTTGTGGAGAAGTTCTTGGTAGCTGGACCTGTTGGTTTCCCGCAACTGAAAGCTACAGAGATGAGGCCTCACTTCCATTTCTTCAGCTCCTTCTTGAGAAACAAATGCCATTGAATAGGTCTGTCAGAACTTAAGGCACCATAAGGGCTTGGAGACTCGAGAGAAGAGGTGCTGCCAGCAGAAATTTGTTTTGATTTACAAAAAGAGTTCTGTTAACTTGCCTGGCAGTGTTCAAGGCCAGGTTGGATGTGGCCCTGAGCATGGCCCTTCCTGACATAGTGAGTGGCTTCCTTGCCCACAGCAGGGGGTTGGGAGTAGATGATTTTTATGGTCCTTTCCAACCCAAACCATTCTATGACTTTTATGATAACTTGCACCTAGGTGGGATGTATTCATGATCTCCCAATGGACAGAGGTAATGGTGGCTGGTTCACCAGGTACAGTGTTCCCATTTACCTTCCCAGCTATATAGACAGGTTATCAGTGTGTTTATGAAGCAGTTGTGAGATGCCAGCACCAACCTTTTTGCCTGTTGTATCTAAAGCAGCTCCCAGCACTTGGGAAGTGCTTGGTTTTCATGACTGAGGTGAATGGAGTCAAGCTAACCCAGTACCCAGACTGCTGTGGGGAAACTGAGGCAGTAATGGTGCTTTGTCTCAAGCCCCTGACACTCAGGAGCTATAACAAGCAGTACAGCTCTAGCAGCCTCCACCAGGAGCATGTTTTGCACTTTTTAATCTAGGCAAAACAAGGAGAGGAGAACAGTCAATGCTAATGGAAAATATTCTTACCTTTACGAGGAATGGTTTCAAGTAAAGCATTCCACTGAGTGAATTCCCCCTTCCTTTCTTCCTCAAAGCAACTTATCTGCAAGTATCCTAGAAGTGAACTGTGTTTTCCCTCCCTTGTTCCCTGTGGAGGTGTCAACCCAGGGATGAACTAGATGCTGTATGATGGGACACTCCTCTCACATCCAAACAATCTGTAGTGGTAATTAAAGATACACAGGCAGGCTATTAAAGATTCTTTGTATGAAGAAACAGACTGAGAAAAGTTGATGTGTATTCCCTGTTCCAGAGCTAGAGAAAGAACAAGGTCACCAAGCTTCCTTGCAATCAAAGGTTTCTGGAGATGCAGGCACAAATAGCCCCTTTGGAGAGGGGCTTAGAGGGAAACCCAACTTAGTATATATATACAGGCTGAAGGAGACAGCATAAGAAAGATGAGGTTTCCTGGCATCTTACCCACACAATCAAACCACTGCAGCTGTCACCAATATTGAAATTCTCATGATCTTCCATGAGTTTCATGTTTTTGTCATCCATTTTCCCCTCAGATGAACTGAGGAAATAATCCAGTTGTATTATATTCATGTCTGTTGAGAATGATGAACACTTGTTGCATTTGTACATGTAAAGGGCTTTATCTTATCTCACGGGGCTGGAAGACTGAGAGACACAAAAGAATTGTCCTTATTTTAGAGCAATAATTTAAATCCGAGGAAGAAGCACACCTTTGACGTGTAGCTTCAAAAGAAGTTAAAGGAAACACGGCACATCCTGTTTCAACAAACCCTTTTCCAGTAACCCTAAGGAAGATCTTCAAACATGTAAGTGTTTCAGAAGCTGCTTACCTTCATTCATAGTCTTCCTGTTTTCCTCTAAGGTCAAACAGATTTATATGTGAAAGGACAACCTGCAGTTGACAGAGTGAGGCCACGTGCTGCTTCTTGTTTACACCAGTTCTGCAAAGCTAATCCCAGAGTCTCTGCCTTTTCTTGATGTTTTAAAACTCAATAAAACCACAAAGACTTGAAGAGCAGAATTATAAATGCTTTTTCAAAGGGTGATTTGCTTCAGTGTGTTCTCACTGTTAAAGTAGGGCATCTGCTGAAATAAAAAAAGAAATTGTGCACAAAGCAAATGGAAATGCTGGGAAATACAAAGTCAAGAAAATTAATGAGTGTTAACAGTGTCCATGGTGCAGCCAAGCTCAGACCTGTCTGCTTTCTGTGCTAAAATCAACACCTTCATTCAAGGGCTTCCCTCTCTCACAAATTCTTCCCAGTGGCACTCAAATTCTCAAGCTAATGAGAACAAGCTCTGACAGTTATATAAATGACTTCTAAATGCATGAGAACCATCCTTCTGAAATCAGCACAGAGGCTACATTGCTGTAGGTAGCAGAGAATCAAAATCACTTAAGTTGGAAAAGACCCTTAAGGTTATGGAGTCCAACCATTAACCCACCACTAACCTATGTCCCTAAGCACCATGTCTGATGACCTTAAAGTTCTTTTTCAACCTAAACAATTCTATGATTTTATGACTCCACAGATCTGATGACATAGCTATTTTTTATCCATCTAACTGTGCACCAGTACCAGTGCAATGTATTCCTTGGATACACTGCAGAGCAATTGCTGGCAGAAGAACCTGTTTGGATTTGGCACATGTGCAACCACAGCCATTTGCCTGTGTGTCCAAGGTTTTGCTCTGAGCTGTTGAGGCTCTGCAGGGCTGCATGACCCTGCCCTGTGCTGCAAGCAGACAAGTGAAGCCCAAAAGGTCAGTCCAGCTGCATTTCCCTGAGGCTGCCCCTGAACATGGGGCACGAAGGAGCTCCTGGGATCAGAGGCTTGTCCTGGAGTCCTGCTCTTGGACTCAGCAGGACAAACAATGGTTTTCCAAGCAAACTCCTCTGTGAACCCCTTCCAGAAGGCTCACCTGTCCCCAGAGCCTTCTGAGCAGGAGATGGCCACCTGCCAGCTGCTCCAATCCTGACCCACTTTTCCTGAGAACCCAGCAAGGGAGAGTTTCACAGACAAGAGGAAATCCCTAAACAGCATGCAGCTCAGAGAATGGAAAGTTTTTTCTTGGGGGGGGTTGGGTTTATTGTGGTTCCCCTCCCCCCCTCCCCCCGCTTGCAGCTTCCCAATGAATGCATCTGGCAGCTCACTGTCCCTGCCAGTGCGGGATCCCAGCGGAAACCAGAGCTGGGAGGGCTCTTCCTGCCTGGGGAGGCTTCCCAGGAGTGTGAGGGATTTACAGTCGCCTCCTGTGGCTCCCCGTCGCCTGCAGAGTCGCCCTGAAGGCCATGTGCAGTGGCAGGCTGCAGACAGCTCTGCTGGTGGCTGGCTACTTTGTCTACCTGCTGGTGGGCGCTGCCGTGTTCCAGGCCCTGGAGAGGACTGCTGAGAAGCAGGAGAAAATGGCAGCTGCCCAGATGAAGGAGGCTTTTCTGCAGAACTTCACGCAGCTCACGGTGGCAGAGATGGAGCAGTTCATGAAGGTGAGTGGAAGGCCTTTCTCCCTCCTGTTTCTCCATCAGATGTTGTTTCCTACTCATCCTTGCTGCACAGGTAACTCTCACTGCTTTCCTTCTGTTTGTGGTCACTTGGATGCTTCCAGAAAACCCCTGTCTGGTGTGAGCAGGCAGCTCAGTCTGATAGTAGATACAGCTTGTGTAGCTGGACAAAACCTCATGTGTGCTAGCTATTAAATATCCCCATCCCACAATAGCCTGTGTTTTTTGGGGTCTTGCCTCCTGTTGATTCTGCTTTTAGTGGGGCTGTGTTCTTACACAATGGGTAGAATGGCAAGAAAAATGAGGCTGTCTGAAATGAATAGGTGTAGCTGCCACTTGGAACAGCATCACAGGTAGTGCAATACAGAAACAAAAAGGAAAGGTCTGGATGGGGGGGGAAAAAACCCAAAAAAACTCCAAATGGCTACAAGGAAGGTGGCATGATCAGAGTTTAGTTTTTGAGGAGGGCGGCATGATCAGAGTTTAGTTTTTGAGGATGCTGCAGAAGAGAAACAAGTAGCCTGGCCAGGGGGAAATATTTCTGGTCATGGCACAGGAAGATGAAGATTATTATGGCTGTCTCTTCAACTTGGGTATTTTAGAGCTCTATGTGCCGTAATGCAGGAGAAAATGAGGAGTTAAAGCCTTGCTGGAAGCATTTCCACATGGAAATGGGCCACTTCACAGAATAAAGAAATGTGGGGAAGAACTGGTGTTTCTAATAGCAGAGCCAGAAATTCAGCCCCTGTTTCACCCATGCATGCATGCTCTTCACCTGGTATTTTATGGGTAGGGAAGAAGGTAAAAAAAATAAAATAGAGAGCTTTTCCAGAAGGGAAAGGAAAAAAAATGACAAAGAAATCTTTGTGCAAGGGCTATGGAAATTATTTTTGTTAGCCTCAATTTTCTGAGACACCAGCAAAAAGCATAGTGAAGGGAGAAGCAGGGAGGAAGATTTTGCTGGTGCAATTTATTCCAGCACGTGTCCTGCTTCTGGCAGGGCTCTGTCCTGAATTTTATCTCAGTTGTTTCTGTACAAACCAGCCTGCCTGCCTCCAGATGTCCAGTCCATTGTTCTCTGTTTGCTAAAGACAGGGACAGCTGGATACTGCGTGATTTTAAAATTTCCTTTTTAACTTAAAAAAAAGAAAAAAAAAAGAGAGTTAAAAATATAATGGCACTTAGAATTAAAACCAAGGAAAAGTCTGAAAATGCTTAAAGTGATAAATATAGCACTGGAGAGGTGTGGAAGAAATATTTAGTCAAGCCTTGTGTGGCAGGGCAGTCTCAACTCAACTCAACCCAAACCATCTCTGACAGATGTTCCTCTAACCTCTTCTCAAAGGCAACTTTGCAAGCATGTGTGTAAATGTATAAATTTATCTATGAGTATTCATGCATACAGTTTGGAGAAGAATGTGTATGCCAGGCTTTGCAAATCAATGGACTTTCTCTGAATTTAATTCTGTGGCACTAACCAAAATACAGACTTGAAATGAAATGCTCAGTGTATCCCATGTGTGCCCTGGCACAGCTCACTGATGCAGCACTGGGAGGGATCAGAGCCACTGCTCATACAGGTGGGTGATCAGATCTGGGACCCACCACTCCCATCTCAACTGCAAGTCCAAATCCAACAATCAGCCACCCCCATCTCTTAAACCAGTGCTCTGCCACATCCCAGTCACTCACAGCACCATGATTTTCCAAACGGCTTGGCCTGAAAGAAACAAGGTCCTTGGTCACACTGAAAGAAACAATTTCTTTCCAAACACCACTAGAGCAGTCAGCACAACCGGGGCAGAAGTTGAACATCCAAACCCACTGGGTAATGGCTTCCCAACCTTGGAGGTGAAGGTGTGAATAGTGTCAGACAATCTCTGAAGGGAGGTGAATGGTACTCACAGGACAGGAGCAGCAGTTGGCTAAACCTGAAATATTTTTGCAGCAAGCTCTTGAGAAAAGCAGTCATGATGATACCAAACTTTGCTTTCTCTCTCCCAGAACCTGATTGAAGCCATTCAAAATGGAGTATACCCTGTTGGAAATGAGTCACAGTTTGAAGAGAGCAACTGGGATTTCAGCAACTCCTTCTTCTTTGCAGGCACAGTTGTCTCCACAATAGGTAGGTCTAATGCTTTCCATTTATGTGTGCTTGTGTGTGAGTGATGCTTGTTATGTCTGGTTATTAGGACATGAATGTCCATTTTCCAGGATAAAAACTCCAGCCCTTTGTTGTCATGGGTGGCAAACAGGCATGGACTTAGTCCTAAGATCTTCCCAGTGCACAGTTTCATGCTTTATTTTGGCTTGTCAAATAGTAGCCTTTCCTATTATTTCTCACTTTTTTCATCTTCTCAAATAATCTGTTATAATGTTCACTCTGCTGATATTTGTAGGTGGGAGATAAACTTCACTTTCCTGGTGTTTTTTCCAGGCTTTAAATCTGAGAGTGCTGTAAAACATAAAAGATGTAACGAAAGAAGTGAATCCTGCTGGGGACTGGGCACTGTCTCCATAACCTGTTTTGAGCTGTTAATTCACATATTCAATTAGTAACATGCCAGGAGGAAAAAATGGGAAGGGGAAAAGGCAAATGCAGAGAATTTTACACTGCTGCTTCAAGCTGTACAGGTCCTGCCTGCCGCTACCTGCTTCATCCTTTCTTTCAAATGTACATCCCAAAAAGGGCAGGCGTGCCAAACTTAAGGAAAAAATCCATACTGTTGGCACCTGCTTCACAGTCATGCAGTGGAAGCCAAATCTGTGTTTTTACAGAGTGGTGCTGAGGCCTCACTGCCACCAGACCCTAAGCACATCTGATCTGTGAGTGTGACATATCCCAGGGGCCCAGCAATGGCCCAGCACCATGGGAGATGTGTAATTGCTGCCTGAGCCCACAGGGAGATCTCCTGCTGTAGAAGGGGAGGGTTCTGACCCATCACTGAAACTGGAATATTTCTGCAACAGGGAGCACAAGACAGCTCATGCATTTGGAAATCCAGTAGCCCAAAAATCACTCAGTTGTTTTGTCTTTTCCCCCAAAGAAAACATTGTATTTTCCAAGTGATGGATGCCTTGACATGAACTGTGTATGGGAAATGCAGTTTCACAGGGTCACTGATAGCATAAGGACATACACAAAGTTCAGTATTCTTGCACTCATGGGGTCCAAGAGTCTTGAGACTGAAGGACATGTTTGGGGTTGTTCCACTACTTAGATAACTCCTCTCTTAGTAGGCCCTTAAGGCAAATGTCTCTTGGGCATGAATAAATCAGCCACCAGCAAGGGCTGGGGTAATTAGCACCATCTATTCTAATGCACAGTGCCTTGGGACTGGAGTCAGTATCTGGACACAGCAGCTTGCTGGGATGGAGCCAGGGAGGTCACTAACACACAGGCACATCAACAAGGAGCTGGAGATGTGATCCTGACAGCCTGGGACTACAGCTCTGATGTCCTCCAGATCCTCAGAGTTCTATTTTCCGACTTTCCATGTATTTGTCACAGGACAGAGCATGTTTCCTATAATTAAATCTTGATTGTGCTTTTGTTCCCACTAAGGCTGTGTTGGGAACAAACAGTGCTTCTGCATTCCCCCAGACATGCAGGGTGAACCACTTCATCTGCTCACTGCCTTTTTCAGAGGAAAAAAGAGTGCATTAGGGCTGAGAAGCACTAGCCACATCTTTTAGGGTCAAAAGCAGGCTGGACTGGAGTAAGGGTGAATATGACTGTGAATTGCTGCTGTTCGTTGGAATATCTCCTCTGACCCATCTTTTTTTTTATAGGCTATGGCACATTACATCCTAAAACTGCTGGGGGACAGATCTTTTGCGTGTTTTTTGCTCTTTTTGGAATCCCTCTGAACATTGTTTTTCTGCACCGTGTCGGTAAGATGCTCTCACTGCTCTGTAAAAAGCTGGGGAAATTCCTGTACGAGAAAGGAATGAGAAAGGTAATTGGTTTGACTTACTCAGGCACAATTATATGCTCATTTCTAGTGTTTTTCTCAAGTTTTATGGTGCCTTATCCTCGATTGTATTTGCTCTTGTGCTGGGTTAGATGTTGTTCTAGGGCAGGAAAAGATGCATTCTTCACTTGCAGAGATAAGCAGACATGTCAGCCGTAGAGGAGATATTCAGACAAAGGCATGCATTTTGTCTTCCCATCTAGATGGCAGAAATCCACCCTCTTCAGCAATCAGTGGTGAGATGGGGCATCCCACCTCATTTCTTGAGACACTTATCTCAGGAGCCAACACCCTAGGGAAGTGCATGCATCCCTTTAAAACCAGTAAGGGTGATTAAACATCACCTCGAGGCTGCAAAAAGCAGGTGAGCTGTGCATAGCTTTAAAAATTAGGTGAGGTGTAGAGGTTTCAATGGATTTTAACTCCATGCATAGCGTGCTACCCCTCCTAACTGATTACCCAGTCCTTTAGTCTCTCTCCACCCTTAACTGCATTAGGCTGAAGTTGTCCATTTGAGCCTGGTTGCTGAAAGATGAGGAGACTCCTGTTACAAGCTACAGACAGGATGGCTTTTGTCTGGTTTATGCCACAATTTATTTTCAGCTCCTCCCCTTCTCTCAGCACTGCTGAGGACGTGAGAATAGCTTTTCTGTGTCTCCTACTGTAATTCTCTTTCAGGACAAGGTATGATTGCTACAGATAACTGTTCAGATTACTGAATTTCTTGTCATATATGGCAAATTTGAACAGAAGATAAGGCTCAATCAGATACAGACTCAAGCATGTACACAATACATGAAGACATGAGAAGTTATCCAGCAGTTGCCATTAATTTTCAGGCAATCTGGATTTGGAAAATTCTATACATAGAAACTGCGTGTGTCTGGCTGATAAATCTCTACATATAACAAGTCTTCTTCTCTAATCAAAGCTCCTTCATGACTGCTGGGACAGTGACTGGTTTAAAAGTCACTGTCCAGGCTCTTCTTTATCAGGAGCTTATTAGTTTTTGGGGGTTTTTTTGGTAGTGAGATATCCACTGGTTAGGAGCCAAGTTGTGGCATTGATGCAATGAGAAATAAAGTCAGTAATCAAGACTCTTGAAGATAGTCCTGTCAGAAATGGTGCTATTAGTTTGTATAAAAAAATACTCTTTTCCCAGGCAAATCTGAATTTAGGTGCCAACCCTAAATACCTAAAAATTAAAAATGAAGTTGTATGGTGAAAAGTGGAAATGGTTTGACTCTGGTAAATGTCATTAGATAGGAATTTCTCCAATAGTCACAGTCATTGATACAATCAGGTAAAACACTACATCTTCCAGGGCCACTGTGGACATGCAACACTCGTAACACCTGGCTTCCCACTGCTTCTAAGCAGGATTAAGGTATTTCCAGAGGAAAAGCACTCAGTAGAAATCCTTCAGATCCTCCTGATCCCAGATAGCCACCCACTTTGAATAACCACCATTTTATATAGCTTATTTGTGTCTCAAATCATGATTATAATTGAACTGGTTTATTTTTCAGAAGAAGATCAAATTTCTGACCCTTTTGTTCTTCCTGGCAACGGGGATCCTGGTTTTTCTGTGCTTGCCATCAGTCTTCTTCCAGATAACAGAGGGCTGGTCCTACAGTGAGGGAATTTACTTTGCATTTATCACCCTCAGCACCATTGGCTTTGGAGATTATGTTGTAGGTAAGGATGATTCCTGAGAGGAAACACATCCAAACACCAGGATAATGGCTGTAATTCCCATGGGTTGACTGAATGTACTGTAGAGACAAATCTGTCAAAAGTCTTTGCCTGATCTTTGCCTTGTACAATTCTGGGGGGAAATACTCACTTCTTTGTATGTGCTGATAAAAGCACAAAGGCATCAAAATATAAGGAAATGAGGTGCTTTGGGGTGCAAAGAAGACAAGTATTTTTGTTAGGGAAGGGTGAGATAAGGAAAAGTGGAATTTTTATTACCAAGAGGCAACAGTTTATGACAGCTGTACAAAACAAGGTGTGTATCACTGCTTTAGCCATCTCAGATTTAGGTTTCACAGTGTAAAGTGAAGAAATAAGTGATCATGTTTCAGAATATATGATTTCACACAACAGACCAAGAGGTGGAAATCCCAGTCATGGGAAATTGGGGAAATCTACTCACAATATTAGAAGTGTGGTTAAATACAAAAGTGCAAAAGTGGGCTTCTTTAGTCCTGAGTATCTCTGGAGGTTTTCTATCCTCACAAGCCACAACTTGGGATTTCCCCTGAAGAAGCTCTGTTTAAGCTGCACTCAAACATGCTGGAGTGCTTCTCAAACATTTCTGTGGATCTGCTGGACAAAATACACTCTCCATGGAATAAGTTTCCAAAAGAACTGCAAAATAATTACCAGGAGCAAAATCAGTGTCCACAGAAGAAGCAGGAAACTGAACTCCATGGAGAACCCAAGATTTCTCTACAACAAGCTGTCCTGCCATCATCTTGCCAGCTGAACTTCTCCTCGGCAGGGATATACAAAGAAAACTGCAGCTAATACTTGCACCAGTGCTGTCCCCACAGAGGGTCTGGAAGCCTCACACACCTTTCTGGGGGACAGACATCCACCACACAACAAACCCCAGGCTCTCAAGCCTTGCAGAAGTGCCAGACAGGCCTTGGAGCCTCTCTGTTGGAAGGATTTCTTACATCAGGCTGGTGACTTTGGCAGAGGGAGCCCACAAATTTTCCAGGCACTGATGTGTCACTGATGACTGTAACTTCTCTAAATCTATTCCATGAAATAGTCTGCTGTACAGAATTATGAGGAGAGGCTGGTGCCATGCAGAAGAACTGAGCATCCAAATGTTGCATTGTCTTTCCTTGTCCAAATCACAGGTGTGTTTTACTATAATGTCAGCAAGTCACAGCCTGAAAACCATGACTTCCATAGCACTCCTCTGCAGCCATATTGCTTTACAAAAACAATTAATTGTATTTTAACTTTCTAATTGTTATTTAAAAATAACAGTTTGATAGGCCTCATGGCTCTATGATTTCATCTTCATTAGGATGACTTAACTCGATCTAAAATATTTTCCTGTGCCAGTATTTATCTTAATTTGCCTTAACAACAGTAATAAAATGTTGGTAAGTTTAATGCTTCACCTCTTCACAATGAAACAAGCAGAATCAATGACTGCTCTGAGAATTATGCACTGAGAATTGCTGACAGATGATAAATGGTTTTGCACTGGCCAAGTGGAACAGAACAGGTTTGAGTTGATTTGCATTTTGGTAATTCAAAATTGTGTGTAGCTGAGCCTGTTTGGGGCAGGCAGACATGCTGGGAAGATGGCTCAGCCTGGGTTTAACTGTTGGGAGTACATGTACATACAGGTGATGCCTCTAGGATGAAACTCACTGGTGTTTTACACTGAATATTCCCTGCTCAAGTCCAGTTTTGGGTTAACAACACAAAGATATTATGCTTTGTACCAAGGCTGAGAATCCCTTTGCCAACTCAATGTCAGCAGCAGAAAAAGAAACAGCTGTTGGATGTCTGTGCATGAGGACAAACCTGCCCACTGCTGCCCCATTTCCAGAGCTCTTGGATAACAAAGAACAAAAATCTTGCCCATTAATCTATGCAGAAATTGAAAAGAGTTGTGAGCACCTGGGCTCCTTCTGGGCAGGTTCACCACAAGGTTTGTGGTGGTCTCCCTGTCCATGCTCATTGCTGTGTTATCAGCTATGTCAGATCACCTCTGGCAGTGACCTGGAGCACTCCATGCAGGTGCCAGGGCCACACCACCTGTACCATGATGATAATATTGTGTGGAACCAAGCAAATGCTCTCTGTGTGTTGGGGCCAAGCAAAATGACCCATGGAGAACAGCAGGTGTGAGGTCCTGGCTGATGCTAAGAGGATCAGACTGCATGAAATTAGCTTTGGTTGACTGGTTTCCAGCATAGAAAGTTCTGTTCTTGGCATGTGTCAGTAAATTTTCATCAGTCATGTAGTTTTTTAAATGGGGGAAGCTCCTGAAGCCATTCCAAAGTGAGGTGGGAATTGCAGCTGCTCTCTCTGTGCGCTTGCAAGTACCTGTGATTTAAAGGAAATATTTATTAGGTTGTAATCACACTCTATAGAAATACAGGGAATTACAATTACCCAGATAATAATGGTTGTGTGGTTATAGTGGCTCATTGTGCTCTGCTTTTTGTGCTTTGGGAGTTTGGGTGTAATTCCAAGATAATGCAATACAATTTAGCACTACTTCCCACATTATTTCATTTACCTGTATGTGCAGCAGTTGTACTGGGATTGATCTGTAGTAAGGGGGAAAAAATCACCTGCTCTGATGGTAATTCACCTCAATCACAGGATCATAGAATCACAGAATGATTCACTTCAATTCCAGTGTGTCATTTGACAGGCCAGCATATTTGTATCATGTTTATTGCATATATCAGTTCATTGCAACAGTAAGAGAATTGCCCAGCCTTAACCTAATGCTCTGGAGCTGAGAGTCTCCATTACAGCAAAAAAGTCACTTTAAAGTACTCAATATAAAACATACTGATGAATTCATTAGGCTGTTCCACTTTACACTGGCAAGGCAATTTTAACTTTTTCATTTTCTCCTTCTTTCTCCCCCCTTATCTTCAGGCAAACAGTCTGACAGGAAATACTTTTCCTACTATCGAGTGCTTGTGGCCATTTGGATTCTTTTTGGCCTTGCCTGGATTGCTCTGCTGTTTAATTTATTGACAACAGTACTAGAAGATACTGAAAAAATAATTGTCAAGGATCTCCAGCAAATTGGAAAGGTGAGTAAGGACAATGTAGGAAGCCAGCAAAGAAGATGCTGGCCTGTTCAATTTATTCCAGAAGAAGAACCACTACCACCACATGCTGGAGGGGATGCAATGAAAATGGAGTCATTAACTGCAGATTCTGAACACACAAGGAATGAAAAAAAAGTGTTTTCTAATAGCAAAACTATTGCCATAATGAGTCGAGAATTCAATTCTTCATTGGAGAATTGCTAGTTAATTATTCTAAAGAAATTCACATAGAAGTAAAATTTCTCCTGCCTTTTGCTGAGATATGACATTTTAGAACTTGAGAACTACAGTTACACAAAGCCTGGATATTAATGGTAAGGAATTTCTTCCCCAGTTTGCAGCTAGGTTGTGCTCACAGCCTGAGAAGTGCACTTGCTTTGCAAGGTGTTTTTAAGGTGCTTTCACAAAAATGCAGAGGAGGGGCATGGAAGAGCTTGCTGGTTCTGTTGGGATTTTGCAGCTTGCAAGAAATCATGTCTTTCCAGGAACTGACATGCAGAAGCTTTTCTGGCATTGCATAGCACTTCTGGAAGAAGAAATAAGGCAGGTGCCTGACTTGAGCCATCATTTTGGATAAGGTATTATGGTCTGAAAGACATGTTTAAATGACAAGACCTGAGCTCAGTTCAGAGACACTTGAAGCATCCAATGGACAGGGTTATGAAAAGGTTAGCATGTTAGAAATGATTGATTCTACCTCTTCCTCTTTTATTCTAAGTTGAATAAAGGCCATTTCAGCTTTTATCCCTGTGGCTCTGAAAAACCTTTGTGACGGTGTTCATAAAAAACGCATCAATGTCTTTAATTCAGTTTTTATAATAATTTTATTCTGCAAGTCTTTCAGTAAGAACAGAGACCAGTTTGAAGGGAGGAGTCCTTGCTGCTGTGTTTTGATTCCATAGGAGCTGTGAAGCCAATTAGCAATGATTCTGTGGTGCTGTTGTTTTCCAAGGGTGAGTGGAGTCTAAACCTTCAACCAGGTGAAAAAAAAGGATGTCAGATCTGGGCATGGTTTTTCAGGTGTGCTCTCTGGCCTGCAGACCACTTCTGGATGAAGATTCTGACCTTCAAAGGGTTGATCCATTTGTCACAGACCTTCTGTGTGCCAAAGATGCACAGAAACCCAACCCTGAAGAGCTGGTAAAGCAGCTGGAGTAGACACAGCCATAGAGGTGAAACATCCCATGTGTGTTTGTGGTCACACCAAAAGTCAGTCCAGCCCAACACCTTCTCTGACCATGCCTGATGTGTCCCCAGCAGTGACAGGGGGACAGGATCAGCAGCTCTGCCATGCCCCAGGACAGGGGCCAAGCCTGGCACAAGGCTGCCCATGTACGAGGTGGGCTCTGTACATCAAGATCCATGAACTTGCCCAAATGCTGAGCTCACATCAGCACCCACAGGACCCCCCAAGCCAGACCATGGCTTTAGTTCACCAGTCCCTCACTCTGACAGTGCTGAAGCTGTCACTTGACAGGTTGCTGTGAGCCCCTCAAGCTCCTCTTTTGTCAGACTGAATAATTGTTTTTTGCTCACCCTCTGGGTGTTACTTACACCATGACCAGTCCATGCCAGAGTTATTCCTGTATGAAAGGGAGAATAAATTACAGCTGTAAAGCAATTTCAGGTCATAAAGATGCAGTCAGCCTTGAAGCTGGATTCATAACTATCTCTGTCAAACAGAGCCATGCTTCTTGCCAAAGCAATTCTGCTGGTTCAAGACCTGGCATGTAGACCTGGACAAACAGGCACTTTCTTTCCCTCCAGAAATTATTTTCCAGTGTTAGTCTCAAGGCTGACTTCTCACCTCATATGTCTCTCTGTCAGTAAACATTTTTGAGGCAGCAGGAGCAAAACCTGACTGAAATCAAAGAAGGGCAGCAGGCACCAGAGCCAGGCAGAGAAAGCAGCTGGATGCTCCCAGGCAGGGATGTCTTCACCTCTCTGTTTTCCCCTCTCACTGAGCATTAACCCACATTATTATTTTCCAGGCATTATTCTATTCTCTTATTTTTCTTTTTTTTTCCCCCAGCCCTTCCCAGCAGGATCATTAACCCCACTCCCAGTCTAATGTAGGCACTGTCAGGGCTGGTTTAGGGGGTGTGATGGTCCTGCCTTGGGGTGCAGTAGTCATTTTGCAGAGCCTCTCATTTTTCCTTCCATGCCAGTTCCTGGTGTCTGGAATGGAGGGTTTCCTCAGCTTCTTCCCACTACTCCCTGTTGTGACAAATAACACAACTCAGCCCTGGAACAGGCTGCTCATGTCCCATTGTAACACAGAGTGACCAAAGATGTTTTTTAGGCATTTCAGGAAGGGCAAGAGAGACATCCCATGGCCTCTGACTGTAAACAGCAAGCACAGAGCCAGGCAGTGCCTTTTGGAGCAAAATAGGGCAAGTTCTCATTTTTTCGCCCTCATGGGTGTTTAACAATGAGCCTTGAAACCCAAGCACTTCCCATTCCAGGAGTCCATCTGTGTGACGGTGTTCACAGGGGTCCCAGGATGAGGGAAGAGACGAGGATCTGACTCCATGTTTCAGAAGGCTGATTTATTATTTT
>JAXCLO010000273.1:56911845-56932887 GCA_035583995.1 Arremon aurantiirostris
AATTAACACGGCATAGCTTTCTAACATACCACATAAAATATTCATTTTAATATTTGCAAAAAGCCAATCATAAAATACATGCATTTTTCACAAGCACGGGCTGCCCCCAGGGGATGGGGAGCTCTGCACTGCTGCAGGAGCGATCCCCCTGGCCTAATTACAGGATTGCATTGCCAGATTTCTGGGGAAGGGCTCTTTGTGCTCTCCCAGCTGCAGGAGGAGAGCCAGCTGAGGCCTGCTGGAGGGGAGCAGTGTGCCAGAGTCTCCCAGGGAGCTGGGATGTGTCTGATGGCTTTAAAAATGCAGGAGCAGCAGGTGAAGATAGAATCTGAGGAAGCAGCATCCCCAGTTTTGTGAAAAGCAGTGACCCAGTTTCTGCTTCAGACAAAGGCATCACCTGCAGGCCCAGGGCCTCCTCAGAGCACTAGGCCAACGAAGAACCAAAAAAGAAAGATTTCCTGCAGGATAAAAGGTACTGAAACAGGAGGCAGAGTGCAAATGAAGCTATGGCCACTGAAATAATGAGTAGCTGAGAAGAGCGCAAAATGAGCAAATGATAGGCTAATTATGACTGAAAATGAAGAACTGCCAGCATCAAGCACTCTGATACTGTAAGTCAGTCCACTGATTGTGGAGCCTTTTCATCTACTGTCTTCTTGGAATAATTTTGTACTTTTGCTCTAACTCAAAGCAAAACCTGCTTTGCTCTCCTGAGGCTTGGCTGCCACTCTGAAATAAAGTCCTGTGGTCCCCAAAGGGGTGCTCAGGGGGGATGCTTAGCCTGGCACAGTGGTGGACAGCATTTCTCCACCCTGCTTCCCGCTAAAGTTAGCTTCTTTACCTTAGTTGTCCTACTGCAAGATTCCTTTTGTAGAGTCATGAGGAATCGTATTAATAACATGCCTTAATTTCCAGTAAAAGTTTTGGTCACAATCACAGACTTTAAAAATCGGTGTTTTAAGTTGGTCTTATTTCGTGATATTCATATTTTTTCTCTTCTTTTCATCCACTCTGCTTTTGGTGTCAAAGTATGTAATATTTTTTTCTGTTGAAGGATTAATTCAAACTCAACTAAAACAGGAAAACATGACACAAATACATACACAGTGAAATTCAGTCCGTGGTTGGAATGGTGCAGCATTTACATAGAAGTCCCAAAGAATGTAGGGTGAATTTTGGACTTTTCTGGCTATCAGAAAACTTCTGGTAGTTTCCATTACTGTTTTAGATGTCTTTGTTTGGACATTTACACAAGTGAGTGAAGTTGAACATGAAAGTGAAATTTATTAAAAAAACTCTATCTATACCTATATCCAACCTTTTTTACTTACATATTCATTTTGCTACATAACCACCTCCAGTGAATTAGACTTACAACTTATTTTTGTATGGGTTTGGGTTATTTTTAATAAACAATTTTGTAAAAAAAATGTACAATTATATCAATCACAGTGCAGGTATGTGAGTTATAAACAAAGGTGTTGAGTGCTAGGAAGTCCACAGAATTTTCTTTATACAGATAGGGAGATTTTCGTGTTTGCTTTTTAATATGACCCAATATAGTTAGAGGATTGATATATTTAGATCATACAGATTTTTCAAGTGACAGCCCCACCTGTTTAGTGGTTACAGTATTCAAATATTTCTGTCCTTGAATGCAGGCAAGAAAAAAAATATTCCTTTTCTTTCACATTAATGTCTTGTTTTTATCAGTTAACTCTGTCAATTGTATTTTTTAGAAGACGCTTTGCAAAATACCAAGAATAGCACAATCCCTTTAGACTGAAATGAACTACAACTGCCTGTAAAATGTTGTAGAAGGTGGACTCTTTCCTGCTGTGTATGCACACAATAAATAAGGTTAAAATGTTCTATTTGAGAGATTTGAACTGGAGGAATGATAATTTGTTGGACACTGCAACAGAGAGAGTTATTTAACCAATTCTAGTGAATCACATTCAGCTTAAAGATACTGACTTTAAAACTTGAAACACGGAGCTCTAATAAACTGATTTAATCCATCAGTATCACAGCACATTTATGTGAATAATGCAAAATCACACAGCACACTGACCAAGATCTTTGTGTCTTTCAGGATTTGTATTACTTCACATTCTTTTACTCATTGTGATGCAGCTCTGAGAAGCAGATATATGTTAAAACAGATGATCATAGCCCTGGCTCCATCTATAATTTACATGTGAACTGTGGTTTTATGTGAATTTGAAATGAACACGTTGAAATGATGTTACATTTGGTAGTACCTTTTCTTGTGCCAATATCAGCCTGAAACACCAGTTCCTTCAAGAGGTCACCGAGTCAAAAATGTCAAAAAAGTGAAGGTGAACCCCTCAGTACATCTGCAGATTGGACACATTTAATGACGTTTCTCTTAAACTGTATTCTCCAGTAAAGCTCTAAATCTGATCACATGCCTAAATCTGCAGTGTAATCTGGATAACAGGCACATGCAACCCTGGGCATCAGATTAGAGTTCAGTGAAAAGAAATCTGCTGGCATGAACCTCAGGTGATGAATACCTGCTATTGTTCTTCAAAGAAAAAAGCCTCAGGATGAGAAATTTGCATATGTATATGATGTTTTACCTTGTGATTGCTGTATGCACACAACTGCACGAGGCACATCTGTGTTATTTTTAAGGTCTTTTCCTGTGTATTTGACTGCCCAGTTCATCATAGTTCTCTTTTAACATTTCTCTCAATTTTAATGAGTAAAGTAATTAATTTTAAAATCCCCCTTTTTTTCCTTTCTTCAGCAAAGATGCAAGTTCTTAAAACTGTAAGGAATATGCATCAGTGGAAAAGACAGGGATTGAGCTGATTTGAATCAGACTCCCAGCTGTGTGTCTAATTTCTGTGCATCTCTTCCTTTCTGGTCTCTCTCTTCTCTTTGGACACACATTTCCAAAGCTTCTGCTCTGGGAAGAACTGGGGACTCACAAAATACTCAGACACAAAACACAAATACAAAGCCAGTGCATCACCATGGGTGTTTTCAATTTTTTTGGCAATATCACCCACAAAGTCAAAGGAAAGACTCCCTCTGGTCCACTAGGTTTTGGTTCAGGTGAAATTCAGAACTGAAATTTTGCTACACCTTTTTATTATTCTACACCTCAGCAGGGATCAGAGTCAAGAGCTTTCTTACAATTCTTTCTGGAGTTAAAACTCTCCAATTTATAATAAACCTCCACTTAATCACACTAGTCCCAGGCTTGTTTAGTGGCTTTAATTTATTTCCTGGGTACCTCAGTGTGATGGTGTTCACAGGGGTCCCAGGATGAGGGAAGGGACAAGGATCTGACTCCGTGTTTCAGAAAGCTTGATTTATTATTTTATTATATATGTTATATTAAAACTATACTGAAAGAATAGAAGAAAAGGTTCACCTCAGAAGGCTAGCTAAGCTAAGAATAGAAAGGAATGAATAACAAAGGCTTGTGGCTTGGACAGAGAGTCTGAGCCAGCTGACTGTGATTGGCCATTAATTAGAAACAACCACATGAGCCCAATCCCAGATGCACCTGTTGCATTCAACAGCAGCAGATAACCGTTGTTTACATTTTGTTCCTGAGGCCTCCCAGCTTCTCAGGAGGAAAAATCTTAAGGAAAGCATTTTTCATAAAATGTGTCTGTGACACGTCTGTCCTGTGTAGTTATTGCCACAGGGTGCAGGCATTTTAACTCATCTCTCCTGCCATGCTCCAGGACTGGATGTGGCCTAGAGGGACTGAAAAAGCCACCCAAGGCCAGAGGATCCAGGAAACATTATCCAGGAATGGCCATGGTGGGGCTGTCCGCCTTCAGGCAGCAAGAGCTGAGGTATCCCTTCAACTGGAGATGCCAGCCTGGGAGCACAGAAAACACATACATTTAAAAAAATAAAAATAAAACCTAAAAATATATAAAAATAAAACCCCTCAGGAGAAGCTCAGCTGCTCTGAGAAAGAAGGCTGCCCATTGATAAATCCTTTTGGAGAAGGGTCTTAGCTTTGCTCCTTGTGCCCTCCAGTGGCTGTGTGCTGCAGACCCTTTTCCTTCACATCCCTGCCAGGTTAGGGGAGCCTTTCTCCGCCTCCCACTGTTGCAGCTCTCTTTTGTCAGTGGGAACAAGAGGACACTGCCCTGTACTTTCATCCAGATCACATGAGTTTGAAAAAGGCTAAAAAATGCCTCATTCTCCCAGAAGAGATGGGGATGAGCACCTCAGCCTGGTGCAGCCAAGGTCCCTGCCTTGTGCCCACACTGAGACAGCTCTGTGGAGGCCAGCTGGAGGTGTGGTGGCTTTCTGCCAGCAAACCATCACGAGAAGGTTGTGACATCTTCCATCACAAGAAGGATCCTCACTGGCAGCACACAGTGCTGATGGTGAGGAGCATTCCCACCACACGCCCCAGGCAGCAGCTTCCCATGCACAAAATCTGTTTTGGGGTCAAGGCACACATTCCCACCCCCTGTCCTACAGGGAAAGGGATTGGTCTGGAAAAAATTGTGCAAAAAGGCAGTTTTGGGTGCAGGATGTGGGGCCTGGAGGGGCTGGCTCCCTCTGCAGCAGCCTGGAGGGCAGGCAGTGCCTCCTGCAGCACCAGGGGTGGAGATAGGAGCTGCAGATCTGTGGAAGGAAGAACCACCACCAAAGGGTGTGTGGTCCTCTCTGCTGGGAAAGGCAAGGGGAAAGCCTGGGAAAGCTGCAAGGCAGGGTGGGAGAAGAACTTTTTCTGGATGTGTTGTTGTTCCTCGTTCTTAAGCTGAATGATAAATCTGTCTCCAAAAGGGCTTAGGCACAGTGACAAATCTCTCCAGGGCTGGAGCAAGCAGCCTTTTCCAGCATTATCATCCTCAGAGCATTGCACAACAACACTAGAAATTGTCCTCACATCACCCTGGAAAGGGGAATTGTTGATTCCTGTGCAGGTAACCAGGCCCCAGAGAAAATTCAGTGTATCCCAAACTCGTGCGTCAGACCTCTGGCTCTCTCAGCCAGGACCAGGTGTCCTGGAATTGTTTACTGATAAACTAGACCCAGACAGTGGCTCTGTACTTGCTGAGGTTAAAAAAAATAGACTTGAATTGAGAGCAGAATTAGAGCAGAGATTCTACTCCACATCTGGAGATTTAAAATAATGCCAAGATTTTTAATTCATGAGTGTAAGCCAGGCTTTGCTGTTCTTCTGCATGTTCTCCTTGCCCAAGAGACAGAAACCAGGAATAAATCCATTCTAAAATCCCTGTTCTGTCAAGTGACAGAGTGACAGAAATCCTCTGGAGACCAAGCAGAAGGGTTTTCCACTGGCAGATCTGTACAGCCTTTTCTGGGAGTTTCTCAAAGCTCTCCCTGTGACCCATTCCCACTGTGCCACACAGGGAAATCCAGTTTTCACGGAGCAGCCTCCTGTGCCACTGCCAGCTCTCCCACTGCAGCTTGTTTTCAAATGGGAAACATTTCCAAGGCAAGCCAAATACTTTCCAATACATTAAACCAGTTGCTGAAGAACTCCAGGAGTAGGATTGTGAAATATATTATCTGGGATTAAATGGCAGCAGCATGTTCCTGCATTCAGTCTCTGCTGCTCCTCATACATCACCCACATCTTTGCTGCCAGCTAGCAAACACTGTGCACTTCTCCACTTGGAACCAAGGAAAAGCCATGAGGAATTATTTTTCCCCTCAGAAATTCAATTGCCTCCAGAGAGAACAGGAGAAGCTACACTTTGATCTGTCTTTAATTAGTATATGGGCTGTTAGGGATCGTTTGAGGTCTCCCTCAATTAATAGCCAGTTCATTCGGAGAGATTTTTTTTTTCTGGAAGCAAAGGCACTACTGAAAACAGTGGAACACCTTGGCTAATGTAACATCACACAGCCAGTGGGATTTTTATTTTTTTTTACAGCAATTGCTAAGCATGGGCCACACACATGCTGTTTTCCACTCTGTCACACTTGGACTTGTGCTTTCTTGCCTACCTCGTGACCAAAGGGCTGGATCCAGCTCAGAACTGGTTTAACAAACATAACTAATCACTCTACAAAGGCTTGCTAGTAATCCATCCCTCATGATCACACCCAAAGAAACAAAAACCCCAGGTTTTGGTGCCAGCCAAGTCTCTCATACCATTCCAGTAGGATTCAAAGTGGTGTTGAACATAGGTTTGACACCAGATCTCACTCACAGTGTGAGGAAAGGGGGTCCTTTGGGATCCCTCACATGGAATGTCTGATGGGATGTCTGAGGACCAGCCTGGGCAACACTGACTTTATTTCATCACGGGTAAAGATAACATTTAGGCCTTCTGAGGCTAAAAATTGGGGGGAAGCAGAGAGACTTGTCCATGCTCCTGCATCCCTGCAGCTCCAACCCAAAACAGGAACTCAAATCTGCTTAGAAAATTCAGCATTTACTATCACAAGTGGTTCTGCACTCAATTAGGGTAATTCCCAACCATGGGTTTGGAAAAGCTCATTATGCTGAGTTAAAATTAGGGCAATTATTGAATCCATTTGATTACCAGACATGATTTAGGAGATGTGTCTCTTGAATAAACACTTTCCAAATTTCTTTTTCAATTACTCTTACATTTGTGGTTGGAAACTGCATATGTACTTTGTGGTGAGATGCTGAAGCATGAAATAATACATCCCCAGAAAGAGAGATACCCTGATAAGCAGAACAATAATAATAACAAGCATGAGTCATTGAAAAATGAAGGAGGTAAAATTTACAATTTAAAGTGATGGCTTTCTTGAGAGGGATTAGCCAGAAAGATGCTGATGTTCTCAAAGAAGAAATGTGGTTTGAGGTGAATCCAGCTTCTCAAAGTAAAAGATGACTGTTCATTTTTTGGCATGGAGAAAATCATGCATCAGGACCAGAAAAGAGCGTAAGTCAGAATCTGTGCTGAAAGTCCCCCAGTAATCACTGTTCCCTTCATTTAAATGACTCATTGAATGTTTTAAGATCAAGGGCAAGGTCTTAAATTTAAAATTATTTTGAAGATTTACTGGAAACCAAGGATGAAACCTAAGCAAGTTTCATCTGTCTATTCTCAGCTTAAAAAGTCCAGGCATTAATCTCAAAATAAAATATGCACTGCCTGAGAATTGGAAAGATGCAAGAGGCTCAGTATGGGCACCTTCCAGTTGCTGGAAACCAATTCTCCCCATCCAAGCAATCTGCCTCTTCACAAAGCATGTAGGAGCTATTCAGTGACTCTGTTGTGCAAGTCTGTCACAAATCAATGCTGGGGTTGGGGCCTGTGCATTGCCCCAAATTAGATATAAATCAATTAGAGGTCAATGCCAATCTCTGCAGAACTTCAGCCAGTTTTCCAACTGACAGTATAAAAGTCCAACACATGATTTTTTTTTTTTTTCCTTTTTTCCTTTCTTTCCTGATTTGCTTCTTCCTTTCAGCCTTCAGGTTGGTGATGAGATGAAGGATGGGTGCAGCAGAGTCCCAGAAATGCATGGGCAGCTCCTGGAGAACATGGCCCAGCAACAAGGCCTCCAAAGTGCTTAAAGGCTGAATGCAATGACAACAGTGCTAGCACAGTTGGGTGATGCCAAATAGCCAAAAATTGCCAGGGGGAAGCAAAAAAGAGGGATTTCCAGCAGTGGTTGTAAAAATCTGTTCCTTGCTTGCAGCAGGTCTCTGAGCAAAAGCCTGAATACAAGCTGCCCCCCTTTTTGCTCAAACATGGGTCATTTTTTGCTCAAACATGGGTCATTTTCTGGGCTGGGGTTTGGTAACAACACTTCCCAGTCATTATCTCACAGTCATTATCTCCATAGGGGCTGAGCCTGCCTTGGCAAACCAACCAGTGAAGGTGGAAAACATCCTCTGGGGGTGTCGAGGGAGAAGCACAACTTTTGGTGCATGAAATTTCATTTCTGGCATTTGTAGTAGTGAACAGTGCTCAGCCATATTGCAGTTTGATGTGGCAGCCAGGGTGCCTTCCAGCTGCTCTTCTGGGAAGTTAAAACATGACAGGAACTTTCCACAGAGACCCCTGCTTTGGCACAGGGTTTGCTCAGTGAGTATGGTTCAAGGACAAAACCGGAGAATGGCAAACTCATGCTCAACCCCCCAAAGCCCACGCTTACTTCACACATGCCAAAAAGCAGAGCAGTGAGGTACAGCAATGAGAAATGTGTTCACTCCCTCACCAAGGCCATCTGTCTTAGGTGGTGACAGCAGGATGAGAGAAGTAGAGTAAAGAAGAACAGTCAGAGCACTCTCCCCTGAGGGATTGTGGATAATGGCTGATTTTTGGGATCAGCCTCCATGACAGCTAAACCCCCTTTATGCACGGGTGTCCATCAGCTGAGACAAAAAGTGTGTTGTGGTTGAAGACGGACATTTTACAAGGACAGGGAGGGACAGGACAAGGGGAAATGGGCTTCAAACTGACAGAAGTCAGGGGTAGGTTATATATTAGAAAGAAATTCTTCCCTGATAGGGTGTTGAGGTCCTGGCACTGCTGCCCAGAGGAGCTGTGAGTGCCCCATCCCAGCCCTTTTCCAGGCCAAGCTGGATGGATGGGGCTTGGAGCAACCTGGCCCAGGGGGTGTCCCTGTCCATGGCAGGGGTTTGGAGCATGATGATCTTTTAGATCCTTCCCAATCCAAATCATCCCGTGTTTCTGGGATTCTGTAAAGTCACTGTGCACACACACGACAGAGCCTCCAGATGTCACCATCAACCCAAGCAAGAAAGAGGCACAGCACAAACCGAGCAGAAAAACCCCACTCACCGATTTCTCCTTCAGTCCCTGCTCCCCTGCCTGGGACAGACGGACAGGAGGCTTTCCAGTCCACCTGGATAAAGTGCTTGAATCACAGACAAAATCAACGGATGTGGTTTATACTGTGCATGAAAGCATTTTGTGAGCACATCATGCTGATGTAAATCACATGGGTGCTTCCCTGTGTATAGGTGCTCATTATTTTATATACATATATAAAATTACACACACACACACATATATATATAAAACACATATAGGCGATTTTATATATGTATATAATATATATATATATATAATGTTATATAGATGTTATATATATTATATATGTATATGTATATATATGTGCATGTGTGTGTATATATATATATGAAATTATATATATACATACATATATATATATATATATAATTTCATAACTTTTGCTTTGAAGAATCACAGGTTCTTTGCCACAACTTTACCTGAGGGTAAAAGCAAGGCGTGTTCTCCGGTGCCTTTGCTTACCATATACATATTCATCTTTTCCAGTGCACATTCCTGTGTCCCATCCGGCTGATGAGCTGAGAAATGGAGCAATCAGCCCTGTAGAAAGGATCTGAGAACATTGGCACAGGTGTTCCCAGAGAAAGAAGACAATATGCCCTCAAGTCTGTGTAGTAAGGTCAGTGTTGACTTTTCAAGGAATTGGTTGTCTCCTGTATTTCCTTCGGGTTGTTAAGTCCGTTTTATGGCTCTCTTTCAGCAATCTAAATTTGCCTGTTAAGAAAAAAAAAAAGGCTTAAAAAATCCCAACTCTGCCTCTTCTTCCCTTGAACTCTGCCCTCTCCTTACTGCCCACAAGATTAAGTGCATTCAGCATTTATAGGGAAGGAAAAGGCCCTGAGCTCTGCTCAAGGCTGGCATTTGCATTGTCCCTGTCCCAGCGTGGAGCTGTGATGCAGAATAAAGCCACAAGCAGAGCCAAGCATTGAGGCAGCAGAGGGGCGTGGGACCCAAAGGGCATTGCTGATCACCCTTGCAGGGCTGCAGGGTGGCAGAGCACCCTCCAACCTTACCTTGTACCTGCAGAAAACTGGGGGGATATTCGGGGGCTGTTTGTTTAAACACACTACACATTCCCCCTGAACATGACATTAAAAAAATACCACAAAAGGAAATGCCAGATTGGGTTGGGAGATGCTTGTAGGGTACAGAGCTGTTGTTTTTACATGAAAAGACCCTCAGGGTTCTACTGTACCAAAGTTTTCATCCCCACAAAGTTTGAGCAGGGCCTGGAGGGATGGTGACATGGAAGATTAATGGATTTCTCCCAGCCATAGGTTGTCAGTTTAAGTCAAGCACTGCTAATGCAGGATGCTGTCCCGAGACCTCTGTTAGCCCAATGACAAAGCTTTTTTAAGTCCTCTGTGTAAAAGGCATAATCCTTGTATGCCAATGGATCATATCCTCGAGATCCCTAGGGAGCCAGGCAAATGTGGAAAGAAAGGGAAAGGAAATCCCTTATTTCATAATGGTGCAAACAGACATGTCAGGAGAATTACATCAATATGCAGCACATGTGAAATTTAATACTCCTCCTAATGCATTTAGATGAGGCAAAACGTAAAGTCTGTACTGCCTCTGGGAATAATTCTGGTAGGAAGCTTTCACCACTAGGAACCAAGGTCTTTCTACTTACTCTGGAATTTGAACCTTTGTTTTCAAAGCCTTCCTGAGAGACTTCGAAATCAAGTTTGTTACGTGTACGGGTCTCTTTTAAGATCTGTCAATTCCAGAGTGAAACACCAGGGCTCTTCCCAGCCGTGCTGGTGTAAATGAAGAGCAGAAGGGTTGAAAATCAGTCAAATACTCACAAGGGCCCATCCAACCTGCCAAAGAGGAGAGGCTTTGCACTGCAGAAGACCAAGATAAGCAAACACAATGGAGCCCTTACCCTTTGCCCAGTATAAGCTGGCATTGCTGCAAGAGTCCATCAGACCTGCATGGATTTCTACCAGCTTTAAGTGTGGCCCACAAGGCTCTCAAAGGCCTATAAACACAATATTTGATTTGGAGTCCTTGCAGACAGGAGGAGCCTGAAGTCTTCTCGCTGGTTTCCCTCCCTTTTATCAAACCATGGATATGGAATTCAGCAAAGGATACAGCTCAGATGTGGCTTGAATTCAGACAAGTGACTTGAAGTGATGATTTTCCCCCCTACCAGGCTGCAGATGATCGATGTATTATGCATGAAAATAGTGCCAGGCACAGATGGGGTGGGAGTAGAAGGTGTGAGCTGATAATGACAGCAGCCAAGTTCTGCTAGAAAAGACTCTACAACACACTTGCATGTTGGGCAGAAAAAGGATGCAGCATGCATGAGAGGCTAGCCATGGTTTAAAGGGTCAAACAGATTAATTACAGTCAGAACTGAGATTTATGCAAAGATTTGAGTGACATGGTTGCCAGAGAAACAGGGGATTAGCCTTGATGATTCAAGGAATCATCTTCCAATCTTGTGTTCTTGAATAACCATTAGGGAGCTGAGTAAAACAATTTTTCTGGGGTTTAAAAGCTGAAGACAGGGAATCCAAAGGGGTGACATAGTATGCATCAGATATTGCCTTCAGCAGGATCCTGGCTTGTGCTCAGCACAGTGCTGAGAACTTGGCGCCAGGTCCAAAGCTGAAACAAACAGGAATTTCTTCATGGACATTTCTAGGGTTTGGATCCAAGCCACTGAAGACCAGCATGTGAGGCCTAATCCCGTAAAAACAGTCAGTGTTTGGATAGGAAACGTGTCACTGAGCTGGAGCCAGGTGGGTGCAGACTTCCATGGGAGGATGAGTCAAGAGAGCTCTGGCACCATCTGCAAAAGGACCCGATGCTGTGGGAGAGAGCTCAGCGAGTGTAAAAACCCATGAGGAAGGAGTGATGGTCCAAAGAAAAGCCCACAACTCCCCTGGTTGTCCCTGGAGCATTCTGGAGATCACTGCCAGACCAAGCACTTGGGGATGGTCTGTTCCTCACTCAGCTTCTCTGGAGGAGCTCCAGCCTTGAGCACAGCACTGACAGCTGGCAGGGTGCCATTGGCTTTGGCTTTGCCAGGTCTGACCACAGCTGGTCCCTGATGCAATAAAATGTTGAATCACCAGAATCTGAGAATGTGATTGTCTGGAGGGTCACCAAGAAAAATCAGCAAAGACTAGCTGGCACCTTGCAATGCATTTGCCAGTTCCAGGCTCTGTGGAAACCTCACCTGTCAAATTTCCTCCAAACTGGGCTCAGATGCTCGAATTTGCCAGTGGGAAAAAGCATTTCTGATAACTCTGCCCAACTTAAGCTTACAAAGAAACCTCAAGTAGAGAGAGCCTCACAAGGAATGAGGGTTTGTCTCACAAAATTCCCATGCCCCAAGGGGTTGCAACCCACTCACCCAAAACCCAAGAGCAAATGTGTGACAGAAAGGATCCATTGGGATACTGGAGTAGCTCAGCAACCATGATGGTTCATGAGTGGTCTATCAGCTCTGCCAGCATCTGGAATGGGTTTTTCTGCTTCCCCTCCATCTGCCAGCTCAGCAAGACATCTCCAGAGAGATCCACACATATCCTGAGACACCTTCAAACAGGCTTCCCTGTCACTGCAGCCCAACACCTCCCCAAAGTACAGGTTCACAACCCAAACACTTCCCTAAAGTATAGAAGGATCTGAAGGGCTTGAGTAAGATCAGTTTCCCTGGTTGCCCAGAAGAAAGCTGTGGCTGCCCCATCCTTGGAAGGGTTGGCTGGGGCCTGGAGCAGCCTGGTGTTGTGGAAGGTGTCCCTGCCCATGGAACTGGCAGGGGATGGAACAGGGTGATCTGTAAGGTCTCTTCCAACCCAAACTATTCAGTGCTTTCTATGATTACCATGATCTCACCAGTTTTACACCCAATCAGACCTGCCACAGATAGTGAAAGCCCCTTCATTCCCACTCTAGCTGTCCTTAAGGTCACATTTTGTGGTGTTAGCACCATCAAGACCTGCACATCAATCTGGATCTGTCCTCCATCTGTCCTGCATCCTTATCTCATGTGTTTTCAAGGAGCTCAGCAGAAATTTATGGATCAAAGCTAATTGATAATACCAGAGCCCTTTCACCATATTGCTTTCACTAAATTACTACATCCTTTAAAAACAGAAATCTTAGCAGACCGCAGTACAATGCCAGACAGACTGTCACTTCCAAATTATGTTTATTTATTCTCCCTCTGCCTCTTGGCTGGCCCCATTACCAGCATATCTCAGTGTCTCTCAGCCATCAGCATATTTCCCTCCCCTCCCTTCCCCTTCCCCGAGATTCATCTCCTCTCAAGTACAAAGTGGACTGACACGGCAAGTTTTTGAGCCTATTTAACACCAGCTTTATCTGAGGAGAACTAGATCCAGTGACAGAGCCTCAGAATTAATTACAAGAAGGTGAATTCCCCGTCACAGAGCCTGGCACGGTGTCACTGCAAACATTTTAACAGCCAGTCCCTGGCCCTTGACTGCCTTTGTGCAGTGTAAAGCAATTATTTGTACCTGCTTGGTGAAACGTGTCAGCCCCTTCAGAGGTGCTGTGACACAGCAAACGAGCTCCAGCCTTGTTATTCACCAGGACAAGGGTGTGTGGTGCGTCTTGGCTCTGCACAAAGTCACTGGAGCTCCAGTTCAAGCTCTTCAGGGGTCTGAACGCAGCAGTTTCTGTGTAATCTGCACAGAAAACACCTTGCAGGTGAGGCCCAGGGATGTGGCCAAAAGCAGAAATGGGACTCGAGGCTAAGAAAGCAAAGTGTGAATCTCAAGTTCTTCCTTGCTGAGCCCCACCAGCAGGGGGGAATGGAAGACTGAACCCCCTCTTTCATCTCCCTTCTGTCAAGTATTTTCAGTCCTTTTCTCTCCCTTTTCACCTCCTGCATCCCAAGGCTGCCCCTGGTGGAAACTCTTTTCAACTCTCACCCCCAGGTCCAGCTGCTTCCCGTGCTTCAGCTGTTACAGCTGACACATTCCTAACACATTCCTTCTTTATTTTCACAAAAAAAAAATCAAAATATATATAAAAAAAAGAAGAAGGATGTGTTCTGGGGTTTTCTTTATTACAAATTTGCACAGAGCTGAGCTGACAATGGGGTTAACCTGTAAAGTCCATTACAGATGATCCTGGGAGACCAGAGAGGGAAAATGAGGAAAGTTGCATTACAGCCTGGAGCAAGGAAGGGAAACTGTTCATCCCTTCCACTGCAGTATGCCCCGGGGCAAGGAAGGAGGGATGGAGGGATGAGATGCGGTTTGTTACAGTGGAGAGCAAAGGGAATTGACTGCATAAAGCAGAGATTGGGGCACAGGGCAGAAACAAGCATTGGAGAGGACATCTCTGCCTTCCTGGAGGAAAGGACCTGACTGCACATCCCAAATTCTCCCTCCATTGGAGAGGGAGGAATCTTTGGAGGCTCTTTTAAGATCAGAGGCAGATCAGATTTACCCAGGGCCTTTGGGGTTCAGTCACAGCTCCTGGACCTCCCCAAACTGAAGATCACCAGTGGAGCACCTTGAGCTCACCTGGGGAAGAAGTGCTGGAGACCACACTGCTCCTGGGCAGAAGGTTCCTCTGTGGGGTGTGTGGTGGCCTCCCAGGCAGAGGGGACAGGGTGAGCCATCAGCCCAGCCCCAAGAGAGGAAGTTTTCCAGCTGATGGGCAGGAAAATGGGGCTGTTCTCAGAGAACTCCTCTGTGGTGCAGAAACAAAGTCCTTTCTCACTGGGGAGGAATTCAATGGGCCTCTCTGGGAATCAGCACCACAGCACTCAAAAGGTCAGGTCTCCTTCTGGAAGCCTTTTTTCCTTCTGCCAGCAGGAAAAATATTCTGAAATATCACCTAAAGAGCCCTGTTCCCCTATACTCCGTTCCAAATACAAAAAGGAGGAAATTGCCTCAATGTGGGGAGCGATGCTGTGGTGGGGATGGCAAATCTCCCTGTCCAGCCCATAGGAGTTCCCTTTGCACCTGACAGCTTTGCTATTAACAGAGCATGGCTAATTAGGAGGGGAAGGAACAATGGGAACATCCTATTCCCTGCACAGGGCACGGTGCAGAGATTGCCACATGTGTGGAGACCCTGCCAGCATCAGCTGTCACGGTGGGGCTGTTTGATGTGAGACGTTCTATGGGGAAATTCAGCCTCTTGGGCTGTCCCAGCTGCACCTCTGGTGCCTGCCCCAGTCAGTGTAAATTCTCCCAGTGCTCCCCTAAATTACAGAAATGTGCTTTCCCCTCTCATCTTGCGGTGAAGACACATGGAGTCTGCTCTGGCAGTCAGAGCCACGTCAACACAAAGGTTTCTCACCTTCATGACCTGTTGCCATCACTCAATTCTGCTTTTGTAGACTCTGAGAAATCAGATTCCTCAAGACCAGTGGAGGTCCATGTTCATGTCCCATAGCCCAGCACATCCAACCTTTGCTGAAATCATTTTGAGTCCATGTTACATGGGAAAACTGCAAATGATCTGCTGTCTATTGTAATCTTTCTCTGCCAGTCCCCTTTGATTCTCAAATTGTCTGTGAATATGAAATTCCACTTCTGTGATCGAGGCGAATTATTTGCTTAAGATAATTTATGGTTACTCTAAACTCAGCATGTTGGCTGGGCAGTCATTTATGGATTTTCAAATGGACTTGTAGAGAGCTTTAATCACACATTGTCCAAACCCCAGGACCCGAACTGAAGGAGTTTTGTTTCAGCTCCCATCAGCTACAGAGGTCACAGTTAAGTAAAATCGGCTTAAGCTGGGATTGGAAAGCTGTGTCTGCTACATTAGCAGAGAGATCAGATGACAGATTTGGTCTGGCCTCATTATCTAGCCATAAAAATGTGAGGGCCTGAAGTATTTAGGGAATAGGAATGCGGAGAGCAGGACGGATTTCTGGAGGATCTCTATGCAGTATTTGCTGTCTGGGAAAATGAGCCCAAAGGACCCCCCCGCCCAAACTGTCTGATGTGAGCTCTTATCTCCAACAACAAACTGAAAGCAGGAGAATCAGTCTCTTCCTTTTGCAAACAGTGCAGGCAACAGGGGCTCCTGTATGTCTACAACATCTTGCATTTATTTTTAGCTTCATCTGTTTGGTTAGTGAGGTCACTGGAGCCCAGGCTCAAACGAGTTCCCCTGACCTGCCAAGGCTCTGGCTTGCCTGTAGCTGTGCAGACCCCAAAGCAACAGAGCTAACGTGCAAGAGAATTTTGTGCCAGTATCTTATGCTAGACTTTAAATCAGTGTCCTCATTTATTGCAACACTTCTTCTTTGGGTATGAAAGTTGCAAAGTAGACTTTGAGCAGTTTTGATCCAAAAAATCCATTTGATTTGGGCTATTTCTTGGCTGAAGTAACCCCCATGACTTTTGCAGTCATTTTGCATTTAGGATTTAATTTACACAGTTCAAGGATTAAATCACAATTTCCAGCCTTTGGTATAAGAACAAACAAACAAACAAACAATCCAGCCTTCCTTCCTCCCAGAGTTGGGAAACATTATTCAAATCACTGCTAGGAAATAAATGTCAGGGTACCTGGAGCCACCACCTCCCATCATTTCCATCCTCACCTAAGCTAGAAAATTAGTTTGTGGGGGAAACCTTCTCATGGAGCTGCAGAGGAATTAGCAAATAATGCTTTTTGGAATGATGGCTCGTTCTGCAAATGCAGAAAATTCCTGATGGAGTCCCCAAGCCCAGGGCTGGAAGCATGCCAGGACAGAGAGAGGGGAGAGCAAGCAAAATTCATCAGTGCTGCACAAGTGAGGTGAAGCTGAGGAGCCTGCAGGAACCCAGCAGGTGAGAGGGGAGGGGGCACAGCCCTGGGTCTCGCAGGGTGAACCCTTGTCCTGACAGGCTTTTTGAGTACACTGGCTTAAACCTCACCTGCACAGCTCCTGCTCAGAGAAAAGATGTCCCCCAAGGAGAAAAACACCTCCAGAAGTGTGCATCTATCTTTATTTTCACTCCTTGGGTCATTCTGGGAACAGCCCTTTTCTAAATGCTGACATAACCCTCTCTCCCCTAGGGAAATATTCGTGTAGCTGCAGGTGACTGAGTTAGGGAAGCTCAGAAAAAGTTCCTGTTAACAGAATAAGCCACAGGGACTGCCCATGTGCAGATTTTAGAGCTCCTGCAAATGCAAAACAAAATTTCCCTGCAGGGTGACTGGAGCTAATGTGCTTTGCTTTACATTTGCATTTGGCTCAGAGTCACACAGAGGCTTCTTGCTGGGGCAAAAGTGATAAAGAATTAAGCTCCTATTACTCAGCTGCCTGCAAGAATTTGCTATATCTGTGGTGGAAAAAATGTTGCAGAAAAAACATGACTTTTCCTCATATGGAACCAGAAAATGTTAAAGATTTGGTTCAGCTCTCCTCCTTTCTGCTTGGTGTGTCTAAAGTTCACACACCAAGAAGAAATTCTCACTTTTCTGTTACCAGAATAATAACTATTTCTGCAAGCGCATTGTTCATCTGGAGAAGGCATGGTCACTGCCATAGCAGATTATATGAATCAAGGGGCTTAACTCTAGAAAATGACATTTTGTTGACTTTCATTAAGACTTTCTGTTGGATGTTTTTTTCATTGTTTCTGTCTCTTGTCCTAAATTGTTAAGAGATATCACCTCCTTCCCAGAATGCCAAGAAAATGACTTATCATGGAGTCACAGAATCATGGAATGGTTTGGGTTGGAGGGACCTTAAAGATCTTCTCATTCCAGCCCCTGCCATGGGCAGGGACAGCTTCCACCAGTTCAGGTTACCTAGAGCCTCATCCAAGCTGGCTTTGAACACCTCCAGGGATGAAACCTTATTGGGAGTGCAGAAATTGATATCCCCATGAATCCACTATTTGCTAATCACTGGTCAAAACTGCAGATAATTTGTGATTTATTTCATTGTTGAAAAGTTTTGATAATCAGATTAGCCAGTGGGTGACAGAATGGCACACACATGATGGGAAATTGTTCAGGAGAACTCACTGTAAACTGCTTGGAGACGTGTGCTGTGGAAAAGAAGTAATTTAAGATTTCAAGCCACACAGACCTGAGTATCCAGGCTCATTCTGAGTTGTTTGAGAATGGGCAGGGAAAAAAAAATAGAAGAAAATCCCCTGATAATTCATCTGTGGAGGGTAATTTACCAGGTCTAATCAGAGCAAACATCTCTATGGCTGGAATGCTGAAATAAATTAAATATAAAGCCTTCAAGGTCATAGCTTCCCAAGCTAATAATGCAGCACTGCTGTGCTCAGGTGGAGATGCTCTGTGCTCCACTGTGAAAAATTTCCATCAGCTGCATGAAATGGGAATATTTCAAGCAGTGATCAGACCTGCCTGAAAGAAAATGGAGTGAAGAGAGGATATAGAGGATTCAATCTTCAGACTTGAGCAGCTCCGTGAACAAAGTTTAGACACTCAGACTGGAAATAAAATGCCTAAAAAAAGACATTTACATTTGGGGTGGGGGAGAGGTACTGAGGAGAATTTGGAGAATGTTGATAGCAAGTGTAAGCTGTAAGATGCAAATCTTGCTGTTCTGCTTCCAAATGCTGACGCAGAAGCAATTGAATATTTCAGGAGTGTTACACATCCCAACTCCTGCAGGGACCATCCCCCTGCATCAGAGGTTTACAACCCTCGGGCAGCCCCAGCTGCCCCATCCAGCTGACCAGAGGTTACCACCCCACCAGATGTGCAGCACAGTCATTTCTCCATTTCCGTGCCTTTCCAACCCCAGCCCTGAAGAAATGGGGCTGCAGGAACAACAAATATCACCTTACCACGGAGCAGGTGTCAGCTAAAGGCAGCCAGAGGAGATGGATCAGGCAGGGGCAGATGAGGCAGTGGAAGCAGTGGGGACCCCAGACACAGGCACATTGCAGTGCAGGAGGCTCTCCTGGCCCATGTCTGCGTGGGTGGACACCCTGGAAGGATCCTGCCTGGTTTCTGGTGAAGTCCTGAGCCTTTGAGGTCGGCCTTAGCAGCCCTGGTTATTGTCATCCTGAAATTCCTGGGAGGATGCCCTGAGATTTCTTTGCTACCACAGGTTTACTGTTCTGTTGATTTTGATGTCAGCAGAGATCAATCCATAGCAGGACTGGAAATGTCTCTGGTTTTATTATTTTATTTTGTTTTATTTTATTTTATTTTATTTTATTTTATTTTTTCTTTTATATTATTTTAAATTTTAAATTTTCTTTTTCTTTTCTTTTCTTTTATTTTTTATTTTTTATTTTATGTTATTTTTTAATTTTTATATTTTTTTGTTTTATTATTTATTTTAATTTAATTTTTATTTCATTATTTATTTTCCTTTATTTTTTATATTTTATTTTTTATTTTAACTTTTATTTTATTATTTATTTTCCTTTATTTTATTTTATTTATTTTAATTTTTATTTTATTATTTATTTTCCTTTATTTTATTTTTATTTTAACATTTTATTTTACTTTTTTATTTTTTATTTTCTTATTTTATATTTTTATTTCATTTTGTTTTATTTTGATAAATATGCATTTCACAGCCACTCTCAACTTCACACACTCATGCCTGTGAATCTCACCATTCAAAATGACTGCTTCACCCTAGCTGTTAATTTAAAATTAGATCCTGTGCCTATATATGCGCACACACACACACACAGTGCCATCCACTTTGGTTTATTCTCCTCTGCATACATTATTAGAGCACAGTCTTGAAAGATGTGACCACAGACCTGTTTGTGTGCCCTCCATCAGCCCCTGCTTTGCTCCATCCACAATGATCCAGATCCCCACACTGGGTGGCTGCTGGGTTTTTCTCTCCCTGTTCATCACACAGATTCTGTCCTCGTTCCCTCTGCACACATTTCTGACCCTGGGCTCAGCATCCCCGTGAAGAGCTCTCTCTCTTTGAGACTGAAAACCCTACAGCACTAATGGGTGCACCTTCAGCAGCCGCCAAATGATACCATTATCCCTGTTTTTGGAGATGGGGAGCAGAGCTGCAGAGACAGGAAGGTCAACAGCGTTAAAAGCATCTGCTAATTTGAGAAAGCACAAGGCAGGATTTTTCAGAGTGCTTTTTTTCCACAGCACTTTACTTGGTCCCAGCACAGGTGGCCTTTGGCTGTGTCTGCAATCGTGAGAGCTTCACCCCGGGGTCTGGCACATGGGGTCACAAGCTGAGCACCAAAGCCACCAGCAGCAGCAGCTTGTAATTAGTGCCCATCTCTGAGGGGTCTGAAGAGACACACAGAAAAATTCCCATTTGAAGCAGGCTGGGCTGGCAAAGCCCTTAAAAAACAAACACTGCGTCTTCTGATGGAAAATATCACATCTCTCAGCTGTGGCTGAGTAGTTTCCAGCTTGTGGCTTGTTTCTCTGTGAATTCAAGCCTGCCAGGAAGGTGCTTAGATTGCTGTGAAGGCATTCATGCCTCCACTGGAAAACCCTGGCTGTGAAAATCAAAGCTGTGAAAACCACCAAATTTTGCACAGATGCCACAATAATAAGAAATAAAGAGCAGGCAAGAGGCTTTTCAATGAGCTGGTAGACTCATCAGCTGAGTTGTCAGCTGGAAAACAGGCATTCTCTTTTTCCAGAACAGGAGGTTCTTCTGCCAGTACCTGTTTTGGTTGAGATCCATCATGTTGGGAATGCTGCTTCTTCCTCTTTGCATTTTTTTCTCCAGCATAGCTATAAAATCTGATAGTTTAAGCACCATTGTGGTTACCTTCAATATCTAGACACCCTGTCAGAAAACCCCAAGCTGTCCTACAGAAAAAAAGAACAAATGGGTTGAAAATCCAAGGGATTGGGAGGGGGACCTTATCCCTCTACTTGCTGTGGTTACACAAATTCAAGTCTTTTAATAAAAGTATATAATTCCCTATTTTCTGCCAAAGTTCCCGTTGTTTCTGAAATAAACACGGCAAGGAGACTTCTCCTTTTTGATGCCTTTATTATAAGCGATCAGCTCAGGATTGGGCAGCTCGGCAGGGCTGCAGTCTCCCGTGGTCTCTCCCACGGCGACTCAGAGGAGGAGGATATGCGCAGCTTTGTCCACTAGGGCCAGAGCTGGGAATCAGATCCTCGTGGGAGCCTTTAGGGCGCGCTGATCCCATCCCATGTCCCTGATGTCGCCAGCTGTCTTAGCAGGCCCTCATCTCCGGGGACTACTCCCGTGGTCAGGGCGAGAGGCTCCGAAGGTGTTCCACATCTCTGCAGGCTCAGCACTCGGCTCCTCACGTCCAGACATCAC
>JAXCLO010000273.1:56961457-56974715 GCA_035583995.1 Arremon aurantiirostris
CTGTTCTCAGTCCCTCCGGTGCTGGGGCAGCTGCTGCCCAGGGTAGGCCCCGCTGGGCCCAAGGTGCAAACTCTCGGGGTTTGCCAGGCCCCAGCCTGGAGCAGGCTCAAGTGGTGCCAAAAAAAAGTAAAGGAAAAATAATCCAGGAAGAAATTTGGGCTGTTTAGCTAAACTAGCTAATGAGCAGAAGCAAGAACAAGCAGAAGCAAAGCAGAAAGTGAAAAACAAAAAAGCAAAAGGAGCACCATGTACTGCCCTGTCTCTGTGTCCCACCAGCCTTGGGGGAGTGGCTGATAACAAAACCAAAACAAAACTTTCACTCTTCAGAGCCAGTCTTGAAGGCACAGGACATAATATCCAGCATAAACAGAACACATGAATGGGGATACAAGCATCATCACGTCACCCTAGGACACTGGTGTGTGGGACAGCCTGCTCCAAAGGCACCTGAAGGGAGAGGATCTGGGTTTTCCTGTGCCAGTTCTCCTCCTGTTCACTCTGGGTTTTCTAACACTCTTCTCCAAGTGGTTTTCAGATCCTTTCCTCACTCTCCACAGCTTGCTTAGCTCTGGGCATACCCCTTCCTTTTCTGTTCCCCACCAAAATGAATCAGTGGACAACTGGAAATTGTGGGTTATTTGTTCCCAGTGGGATGCAGCTGTGAGCACTCTCTCGATCCCAAATGGATCCTCTTGAGGAAACCAAAGGTCTCACCTGCTGCTTGCTGCTCTTCTGGTGTGTCCCAGGACAGGATCTGCAGCTCTGGTGAGCACCACAAACAAGCCCCAGACCGTGCACAGAGGGACATGCTGGATTCACCATCCCAGAAATTACATGTCCATTTTCCTGCCTATCCTCTGGCTCATTACTTTATTCTTACTCAGCATTGTGTGGTACCTCCTGAATAAAATGTGCTCAACAGGAGAGAAGAAGTTTATAATTTTGGTCCAGGACAGCTGGCAAGGCTTTTACTTTATATTAAAATCTCATATTGTGTTAAGCAAACCATCACTTGGGCCTCCTTTCCCTTCAAAGTATCCCACACTCAGTAAATCTACCTGAACAGTGAGCAAGAAAGACAATTCAGTTTGATTCAGTTCATTCCCCAAAAGAAAAATCATGGTTAAAATCCCCTTCTTGCCATGTTGATTGGAGTTGCTAATTGATCAGCAGAGCCCCTGTTAGCCTAGGTTCTGGCAGTGGCAGCAGATCATTCCTGCCACATGGGAAAAGGCACAAGGAAAGCAGTGGGGCTGACTCTGTCCCCACTTTCTGCACTGGCCCAGGACTGATTCCAAATTTCACTTGCATAACTAACAGCTAAAGCAGGTCCAACAATTTCTATAGCAAAACTGTCTTTTTGTTGAAAAATTATCTGCTAAACTCTGCTTTCCAGTAAATGCCAGACTGCTTTTCCCTCACCCTGTGCTACAGCTTTTCTTAGTTTATTATTTATGTCTCCTTTCACAATTTTCCACCTGCACCATCTCTATCAATGTGCATGAAATAAAAATCAATAGCAGCTGGTTGAACTGCACAGCAGCAGCTCTGGTGTTAGATCCCAGCCAGGAAGCTGTGGGTCATCCTGCTGAGAAAACAGGATCTTTTTGTACATGCATGGTGGTTAATTCCTCTGCAGACCAGGACATTTTGGGGGTTTGATGTGTGGGAAGTGGGGAAAAATTGATCTTTAGGGATACGGGGAGCTGGTCATACACTTGGGAGTTTGCAAGGAGCATCATTATCATCCCTGATGCACTTCTGGTTCACCCCTTCCAAGCAGAGACCTGTTTTTCCAAACTGCCACCAACAGGGATTTCTGCAGACAAAATATAGATGTTTCACTGTCCCCCTCACAAGTTCTTTCTCAGCTCTAGCACCTTCATTCAACCAGTGTTGGATCCTATGGATCAGTCCCCTATGGCACCAGGAGGCTGGGTCCTGAGGAACGTGGCTAAGCCTCCATGAAATTCCAGTTCTACTTTGCAGAAGTATTTATGCTGTCAAGTAGTGAAAAAAAATAAATTATATCCCACCTGGAATGAGTGATCCTAAGTCTTTGAAAGCAATGGCAACTGGAGGTGTATGTCTTGCAAAGAGTGCAAAAGAGCAGAGGATAAATTTGATTGCTATCCCTAGCAGAGAAGATGGAGAAGGTGTTTGCTACCTCTCCAATCCAGTATCCAACTCAGCCAGCTGCATCCTGCTGCAATAGGACAACGGCTTTAAACTAAAAGAGGGTCAATTTAGATTAGATATAAGGAAGAAGGGCTTTTTTTAATACAAGGATAGTGAGGCACAAGTTGTCCAAAGAGGGTGTGGATGTGGCTTCCTGGAAGTATTCAAGGCCAGACTGGAACGGGCTCTGAACAACCTTGTTTAGTAGAAGGGGGGATGGAAACTAGATGGTCTTTAAGATCCCTTCCAGCCCAAAATGTCATAGGATTCTGTGATCAGAGATAAGAAACCCCCAAATGATTCAGGAGCCACAGCCAGTGCCAAGCAGGGGGATACATGAATCGCATTAATCACAGCAAAGCACAAATGAGGCATTGGGATTACTAAAGAAGCCCACACCACAAGAGGCTCTCTTTTAGGCTATACTTTTCCCTTTTCCCAGCAGTTTCACCTCCCTGTGTGCTGTTTTGCCTCATTCCCTGTGGCACCAGCCTTGTTTTCATCAGGAACCAGCACAGCCCACCCCAGACAGGGAGCAGCTTGCTGAAGTCTGGCACCTCCTGTGCCAGTGGCATTTATTGCTGAGCACCTCGGGTTGCTCTGGGAACACTGTGGAGATAATGTGACTTCTGATGGCTGCCAGGTGTGGCCCATGTTGTCACCTTGAGAGCTCACCCCAGGGGATGGCAGCTTTCTCTGTGTGATGCTGGAAATGGACTGGAGGGCACCAAACCTGGGCAGGCACCAGGGAAAGAGACACAGAGGTGGGAGCAGGGGTGTGTGGTGACAGGGAGTGTCCCATCCCCAGCTGCACTGCTCCCCATGAGCCTTTACACCAGCACAGAGACACTTGGAGCTCCCTGACACAGACCCTGACAAAAGCTCGCTACGGAGAAATTAGGGCAAAACGGAGAAAGGAGAGAACAGAAGACCTGAGGTTGAATGAAATCATGTCTGAATGCAAGTAATTCCTCCATAACAGAGAGGGTTATTAACAGTCAAGGTAAATCATGGCTCCTAAATTGCATCCTTCCCTCTGAAGCAGGTTGCACATGGGCTGTGCTAATTGTTTGAATTTATGATCTTATAAATATTTTTTAACCTTAATGATTCTATGTACCCTGCCTGCTGTGTATGCAGATCTTTGCACGTGTCACTCTGGGTTTTAGGGGTGGAAAGAAGTGGGGCAGCTTCAGGATTCTCTGCCAAGTCCCACCTCCAGGCCAGGAACCAAAGCTGCAGGTCTGGGGCCTGAGAGGGCTCCTGTGCAAATTCAAGAGCTCTGCAAACAAAGGGAAAAACTTCCCTCATTACCAAAGAGGAGCTCTGGGGTGCAGCTGAGCCCAAGCAGGAGAGACAGAGACCATAAACACCTGATGGTGAGGGCACAGCCTTCCCCCTGCAGGGATTTAGAGCACTGGGAATTGGTACACCTTATCCTGATCTCTATCCTCCTCCTATCCAGAGGAGCTGGATGTGCCTCTGGCTCTGGTCCAGGGGGTTTTCCAGATGCTTCTGTCCCATCTGGGTCACCAGAAACTGATGCCTTGAGAAGGCTGACCTAGAACAGAGACTGGACAGGGTTAAAGAATAAGTAGGGATTTGTTAAAAGGCCTCAATGGATCCACCTTGGGCAGCACAAAAGCCCAGCCAGAGCTACACCCAAGATAAACCTAAATGGTCACAAAATGGATGACCAGTCACAGGGTCTCTCACTTTTATAAGTTCTGCTCCATTTGCATGTTGCAGTTCATTGTCCAATTCCAGCTTTAGCCCATGCAGTCCCATCCTTCTTGTTTTCTCTCTTCAGCCCACATTGTTTGTGCTCTTGGGCCTGAGATTTGGGTCATTTGTCCTTGGTCCACAGCTAGGGAAGGAATTGTTTTGTCTTCCTGCTCTATGCAGAGAGCTCACCATGCCCTAAGCTCAGAAGTACACAGTAAAGCAGTATAGAATCTGAAAAATATAAAAACTAAAACCTGAGGCCTCACTCACACCTACTGGCAGTGGAACACAGGAGGACAAAACCTCGAATTCAAACAGGATTTATTGGCCTGAAAACCATTCATGAGGGTTTAAAGGCAATGGCTTGACAGGCTGTGCTCCTGCTGGGGCAGAACTTCCCCAGGGGGAGGAAAAGAAATCAGCACCTCTGAAGAGGGCAAGGAAAGGAAGAAATCCAGAAGAGCTATGCATGAGTTTTTCAGGAGACACATCCATCTGTGGGGGATTGCACCCCCATGTGCTCCTGGCACTGAGGTGGAGCTACACAGGACTCCAGGGATGCCTAAAAGCAGCATCCCCTCTCTGCCTCTAACTCAGACCTAATCCAGCAACAGCAGGCTCCAGATTTTATAACCTGTAAGGCATAAGCATACCCACAAGAATTTTTAAAAATAGTGTAAAAAGCCTCGTGTCCTATAAGGCAAATGAATAGTACAGCTGGGATCTGTTTCTCATTTTTTTGTACAACGCTCTCTTGCACTTTGCTGTTCCAACCTTTAAAATAAACCTGTGCTATATTTGCAAGAATCCATTTGCCATCACAAGGGAGAGAAGAAAGGGAAGTCTTACAAGAAAAATTCACAACTTCCTCAGAAATCACACCTTCCTGAGCACCAGATCTTGGTGTGAGAGGCAGCTCTGCTGCTTGCAGGAGCACAGACTGACGTGGAAAAGGCTGAAAACACAACGTGGCTTCTGCTGTTCCATCTCTCAGCAAAGCACAGCCCAAATCCAGCTGCACTTGGAATTACCACAGGGCTTCCTGGGAGCCCTCTAAATCCCTGCTGAGGTCCTGCCTTTGAGGGAAAAGCCATCCTTTCCAGTGATGAGGCATTGGTGCTCCCAGGCTCCCCAAAACACAGAAGTGTGAGTCCTGCCTCCTCAGCAGGAGCAGGAAATTGCACCAACCTGGCCACCATCCCTTGTCCCTGTCCCTGGGTGGATGGAGCAGAGCTCTGAAACTCTCTGAAAGGAGGAGGCAGCCAGATGTCGGTTGGTCTCTTCTCCCAAATAACAAGGGGCACAACAAGAGAAAACAGCTTCAAGTTGTGGCAGGGGAGGTGTCACTGTCATATTTTCTGGTAAAATCCCCTTGCCCAGGATTCTTCTCCTGGGAAGATGAGAAGCCTCAGAGAAAAAGGAAAACAATATTATCTCATTTGCTTCTCCTGTGTTTTGCTGCTTTGGATTGTGGTTGAAGATTGTTTATTCAGCAGGTGGTTGTTTCATTGGTTTCATGTGAATTGTTTTGACTTAATGACTAATTAGGGTCCAGCTGTGTCGAGGCTTTGGAAAGTTGGGGTTTTTTTAGTATCTTTCTTGCCTTCTGTCTGTATCCTTTCTGTATTCTTTAATATATTCTAGTATCGTATAATAAAATACTAAATTAGCCTATGAAGAAAATGAAGTCATATTGATCATTTCCTTCCTTTGTCCGGGAACCCCACAAATACAACAGGGAGAGTTAGATTGGATATTGGGGAAAATTTCTTAATGGAAATGGTGCTCAGGCATTGGAACAGGTTACCCAGGAAAGTGGTGGGATCCCGATCCCTGGATATCCTCAGAAGACATGCAGATGTGGTACTTGGGGACATGGTTTAGTGGTGGGCCTGGGTTAATGGTTGGGCTCTATGATCTTAAAATGGTTGGACTCTATGATTTCCAACCTCAATTGTTCTATAATTCTATGAAATCTGGAAAAAGAGCTTTGGCTTCAGGGCCAACAAAACCGGGATTTCATCTCTCCAAGGACATAATTCTGTGTAACTTCAGCACTCTGAGTTAAGCAGCCCCAGCAGAGCCCTGTGGCCTGTGCTGGGTGGGGGAGGTTTGTGTGCAGACTCCTGCCAGTCTGCAGAAGGACTCTTTGGAAAAACAGCTCATTACAAGCAGGTAGTTTGTCTCAAACTTCCAATTTGCTGTGCTCCATTGACCTCCTCACTGCTCTAAGGCCAGTTCTGACATCTTTGCCTAGCAGGAACCCTGTGTTTCAACAAGCCAGAGAAAGCATCCTTCTTTTTCTGCCTTTTATCCTACAAATGAAGGCTCTGCAAGCCAGTGGGAGCAGCTACCAGCACTGCTGGGACTCATGGTCTGTCTCCATCGTGTGGCAATATTTCTGACTGCTGTACCCACCGGGCACCTAAAATATGGGACCAAGCAAGTCCTGACTGGAGCTGAACATTACCTCAGTTGTTAATTTGCTTATAGAAACACAGGAAAAACCCACTTTAAGACTAGGAATACTCAAGGATCTGCTTCTCCAGCTCAGTCTGCTCCTGGAATGATGTCAAGTTACCTCAGCAAGTGGAGAGGAGGCTGCAGCATCCATTAACCCAGAGACATATTTATATGAATGTTTCCTCTCCCTCTGCCCACCAGTTGGCTCTTGAGGGTTTTGTAAAAATGACTTAAGCTGCAAAGAATGGTGTCCTCAACAGCTTTAACCTTTTCCATGCCAGCTGCCCTGAGCACAAACTGCACCCAGCAGGAGAAGGTGAAGGAGGTGTTAAACCAGCATGTGATGGACACTAATGCTGTCAATAAGCTCTCAGCCCCACTGATGATGAGAGGAGGAAGAAAATATACATTGAGGACAAAATCTGTCTTGTCAGGACAATTTTGACAAGCCTTGGGATGGGAATTTACTGGCTAGGTTGTACGAGCTGGATTGAAGCTTGAAACAGCTTTCCCTTGATGGTTCTGGTTTTTCTGGCTCCAGCCCCAGTTCCTGAGCTCCCAGTCTGCTTCCAGATCCTCCAGACCTGGGGTAAGGTATACAGGGGAAGTTCTTACTCCACTACATCACCCCAAACGTTTATGGCTGGAAGAAACTCAAGAGCACCTCCCTGACTCTCAGGCAGTGGAATCCAATGTCAGGAGCAGGTCATGCTCAGCTGTGGATCTGAAGAGCCCTGGGAAGGCAGCAGGGTGGGCTGCAGTTAGGTGGGGACATAGCAGGGACCTTGCACAGCTGGTAAAGAAATTATAAATCAGGAAAAAAAATATAAATCACATATGAATGCAGACCCTGCTGCCAATAATTCCCACTCTTGGCTCAATTACCACTGCTCTTCTTGCAGCTGCACACATGCAGTCATTACTGAGCATTTTGGCTAAACTTATTCTGTCATCTTTTAATGTCTGCCAGCTGAATCAAAGGTCTCCATGCAAGTAGTGTGCACCATGACACAATCCATGACACTTTCCTGGGGAGCTCTGAGTCCCATAAAGCAATAAATTGATTACAGCATGAAAAACATACAAAATCCTCATCTTTCCTCTCTGGAAAAGAGGCACAAGTGTGGTCCTCATGAAAAGCTCCATCTCATCCTTCCAGAGGAAAAGCACCACCCCTGAGCAGGAATAAAGTGAGTTATTGCTCATGTGATGAACTGAGGTCATAAATTAAAACTGCCTTTCCTCCAGGGTGATTTTCTGGCAGTGTTCTCTGAGCACACACCTTGCTCCTACGTTCCTGTTGTGAGATGTGCCATGCACAAGGTCAGAGCTTTGCATGATTCTAATCCCACACAGAGGATGCAGTATGCCAGGGGGAATGGGAGGGAGGGAGGGAGGACACAACAAGGGTTGTTTTATGTTTTATTGACTTTATCCCAAAGTCCAAATGTGGAGGGCTGTAGCACAACAAACCAACACAGATCAGCCTGACTCAAGAGGAGATGGCTGTGGAAGAGTCTGACCTCAGGGAAGCAGTTACTGATATTTCCCCAGCTTCCAGTCCTTTTTAGCACAAGACAGATGTGGTTTCTGTGCATCTCTCTTGCATGAACTACCTTAGCGTTTGCTGGAGCCCTCATCAATTTTTTGGCACCTGTATCCAAGCTGATCAAAGAACTGTGGCTGTCCCACAAGCGCTGGCCTTACATGGGAAGGTTCCCCTTCTTTTGTGTGTGTTGAGTTTCTTCTCATTTCCTCTTGGTCTTTTTGGTGGAAAAAAAAAAAAAAAAGAGTAAAAATCCAGTTCCAGTCCTTCCTGGCAGTGCCAGTATATTTTCAACATTTTAACATTTCAGTATGCTTTCAACACTTAAGGGGCAAGCCTGCATGGCACACACAGCACTGGTGAGGTCTATGACTCAAGCTTTTCCTTTTCCCAGTAAGTTTTCCAAAGTAGGTGTCTCAAGATGCCCATCTAACAAAGTTAGAAGACATAATTGTCCTGACACTGATAAACACATTTGTAACCCTAATCCTAATTGCTCTGTGACCTCTGTGATGTTTATGTCATGGGAAGGCTTGCTGGTTTAGAGTTCCCTAGGGTAAAACCATGCCAAACTTCTGGTGAATTACTGTCATCTCATGTTAAGGCTTTCCCAAAGGAACTTGTCCACTGCCAGCAATAAATCTGAAATAATGGAAGAATTCAGTCAAAGTCTTGGTGTATCTACCCCTGAGAAACCATTTCAAACAGAAACCTCCAGAATCACCCAGGCAGGTTTGACACAAACTTTGGCCTTGACATCCAGATTTCAGGAATAGCTGGTGACTGGCTAGAGGACATGAGGGTTTAGACATATGAAACCCCTCAAGGTTCCAAATCATTAAAGCTAGAGCAAAATGAGTCCCTGCAGAGAGCTGCAGCACTCACTGCACGATGAGTGACCCTCCATCACTTTTTCCACACAAGCAGCAGGACACCCCAGAGGTGAGACTCTGACCTCTTGTGTGCTTGGCCCTGTAATGCTGTATCTGCAGAAATCAAGGAGTGATGAAGGAAAAAGTCAGTCCAGGAAGTTTTGTATACAGATCAGGAATCCTATATAAATAACCAGTTTTGAGGTGGGTTTTTTTGGTTTTTGTTTTGTTTGTTGGGGGTTTTGGGTTTTTTGGGGGTTTTTTGGGTTTCTTTTTTTTTTTTTTTTTTTTTTTTTGGGTTTGTGTGCTTGTTGGTATGGGTTTTTTTTTGTTGTGGGGGGTTTTTTTGGGTTTTTTTGGTGGTGGTTTTTTTGGTTGGTTGGTTGGTTGGTTGGTTGGTTTGTTGGCTGGTTGGTTGGGTTTTTTTCCAAGAGTCAGCACTGGAAAGTGCAAGAACATACCAGAGAAATGTCTGGCATGGAAGTGTTCCAGACCAGGTTGGATGGGGCTTGGAGCAACCTGATCCAGTGGAAGATCTCCATGCCCAGGGTAGGGGGGTTGGAAAGAGACAGTCCTGAACACCCCTTTCCACCCAAACCATTCCATGATTCTGTGATTCTATGAAAGTCTTCCAGTTCAGATCTGGTCCTAAGCTGAAGTTTGGGGCTCTGTAAGCGGTCACAGGGTGCACTGTTCTCATGCTGCCATCACAAATCCTGCTTAGCAGAATTATCTTCAGTCCCAGAGAGGAATTCACACTTGGTCTGTCCTTTTCTGACAAAATTCATCTGTAAAAGCAAGGTGTTCTTGGAACCTTGACTGTAAAAGTGTTCTGGGAGGTGAGCTAAGCAGGAGAACAAAGGATGACCCTTCAGAAGCAATCAGATTTAAATATTACAGGATGATTACACAACCCTATAAGGTCCCAGTGAATAAAAGAGTGTTACTTCTTAGGAGAGATCTGAGCCCACAGTTTGACACTGGAATTGTCCCAGACACAACAGCAAATATTTAAAATGTAAATTAATGCATCTATCAGGCTTATCCAGCATTATCGTGATTAATGATAAGCGTGTTCAAGAAGACTTTTACACCTAAAAGTTTAAACCAACTCTTTTAAGGCAGCAGGAGGGAATCAAACACCAGGAGAGCACATCTGCAGGAGGACACTGAGATGGTGCTGCAAGGATGTCCATGCTAAGTGTTCACAGGTGTGCAAATTTCTTTGGTGTCTCTGTTGCATTCATTTTGTCTTGCATTGGTTTGTTGAGAGAGAATTTGCTTCTTCTTAGCTTTTTGCCTCCTTCTAAAATGGCACATTTCATCTCTGTGTCTTCTTTAGGAAACGCCATGCTCTGATAGGGACTTTCACTGGCCAATATCCACATTACATGGCGTCCTTCCTTTATCCCCTGCCTTCTCCTCTGTTTCCCAAGACTACAGACCGCCTGTAGGATATCCCATTCTTCCTGCTTGTTTGGAGAGCAGCTAGTCTCAAGGTCACTTTTGTATATAAATTGCAGATATCATATTAGCACCACTATTCAGGCATTCAGAACCAAGCCTAAGCAGGAGAGCTCATCAATTCAGCTGTCTCACAGCTAGACCTTCACCATTATGCATGGCTTCCTTTCCTTACTGATTACAGTACAGCAGATTCATTATTATTATTTTTAATTTGGTTATATACGACTGCATGGTGTCTTTTAATAGCCTTTTTATTTTTCCAATTGAGCCACTAAGAGATGTAAGCAAATTATATGGCTTAAGAATTCTGCCTGCTGCAGACAGACTTGTGTGGCCAACACACCAAAGACACTGTGAAAACATTACCTTTTACTGGAAGTGTAAACTCAATAAACCCCCAGGAGAGCAATAAAAATGCAGTGGCCAGCAGATTTAACAAGGACATGCTCAGTGCACAGTGTAATCTTATTATGTGCTTAATGCCCAGTGGAATTACAGGAATTTGATTTAGCAACATCAGATTTCAGTTTTTCAAATTCTACTGACTGCTTATAAATTAAGACTGCGATTTGGGATAATTGCTTTTCATTTGCATTGGCATAGCCCATATATTATATTTATTCTCACTACACTGTTTATATGTTGGAAGTGTCATAGAGAGTTGCCTTTGGGACTTAAACTGGGGTGATGGAGAGCTTTCCTTTGCATCAACGACACTTATGTTACTTCCCCATTAAATCCTGGTAAATGTTCTACCCTGGCGATCTTTATATGCTTGAAAGGTCTATTTTATGGTTTCCCAAACCTGACTGAGCAGAGTGAAAGATGAGCAAGTTCTGGGGGAAAACTCTGTCTTCCTCTCCATCAGCCTGAGCTGTGACATGTTCATTGGAAAGCCACTGACCTGCAGACGTGCAGGGAAGGAATAAGCACAGCAGTGTCCTCCCAGCCATACCAACATCATGCCCAGGAGTGTTTTCTCTTCTTGTGACCATTTTCTGGGCTTTGCCACTGCTGGGTGTGAATGAAGTGGGGAGAATGAGGCAGTGAGTGATGAATTACCTCTGGGGAGGGGAGCGGTGATATCAGCAGCGCCACCAGAGGACTGGCAGGTGATGCTTGCAGGGCCATGGAGTGTATCAGTGAATGGCTGTTGAACTGCATGGGCACATTGTGAGCCCTTGAACACTGAGACAAATCATTGCATCTCAAGAGAAATGAATTAAATAATTAAATATAAGGCAATATGAGCAAAGGGCACAGGAACAACTCTGGAAGAAGACAGAAAATACCTTTGCTGCTGATTTTGGCTTTTGTGTCTAAGACATCTGTAAAATCTTAAACAACCATCTCTGTGCAAACTACAGTATACAGCAGAATGACTTCATTTACCGAAGATCATTCAAACTGGCTCCCAAAGCCCCAGGTTATCAGCATATCCTGGTCTGGAAAACCTCTACTGCTCCAAAGTCATTAGAAGATTATAATGAGTTGATTAAAAAATTAACAAGGCAACAATTCAATTAAGCCTTGTACCACTGGGCAACAAATGTCACTGCAGTTGGTAAACACATCAACAAATTGCTGAGCAAAATGTACATCTCTGCTTTCTGCATGTGAATCTAGTGGCTCTCACCAAGGATGGGGCAGTAAAGTGTCATTTAAGCATTTTGGGATGGCCATGGGTATTTGGTGGGAATCACAAATATCATCCTTTCTTTGATGAAGTAGAACTAATCCATCAAGCCCTTTAGCCTGAGATCAGGCTCAGGTGGCAGATCAGCTGTAGATAACTCAGAGACAGCTACAGAATTTTTCCTGACCCCAGACTTATTTGGAAATTTAACTTATTCCTTAACAATATTGTGTAAAATGACAACAAAGTCGTCTAACATTTTCCTAGGCTTCAACTCATATTTGCTAAAGGAACGAAAAAATTCCAACACTATCCCAGTGTGGAGCAAGACTGCAGCCCAGGGCTTTCCTGGGTTTTAGGGAGCCTTTTCCCAGGGTGAATAAGAGACAAGGACACCATTTGTGCAGCCCTGAGCTCCTCCATGGGCACTGCAGGATACCTGTGCTGGTGGTTAGCTCTAGCCCAGTGCCATCACACAGCCTGTGCTGGGATCAGCCCAGACTCAGGGGTCCACAGAGACAATTTCTCTGTCTGCAAAGTCACCAAAATGGTTCCCCTTGGCAGAACAGAGTTCCAGCATCTCCCTAAAGCCCTGGAGAACCTAACCAGACCTGCTCAGAGACATACTGCACCAGAGCTGGTGTTTCAAAGCTCAAAAGGCTTCACCCAAGATCAGCAAGAGAGACAGAAAGCCAAAATGTCCCATTTACCTCAGTGCTCCTGGCAGCTGAAAGCAGGGACACCCATTATAGCTCTTTTTTTTCATCTTTCCAGCTCTGGCTCCCAGCAGGATTGTGTTCTGAGCTGTTTCTGGCAGTGTTTTTTATGCACTTTTAATCTGCCCCATCTGCACTTGGGGAGACCTTAGAATCTCTGCTGGTCAGAGTGACTCTGAGATGTGTTAGAAAGTCTCTTTTCCCAGCCTGGCAGTCAAAGAAGGAGTCAGAATTCTTCAGCTGTGGTTTTCAAGGTTGTTTATTTTTATGTTATCTATAACATTCTTTCCTTGGCCTGCTGAGGTCCGTTCAGCAGGTCAGTCAGAGTCATACTGGCTGCCCTCAGAGGTGGTGTTGTCTTTTTATACTAAAAACTACTTGTACTTTATTTACAATATTTTTCCAATACCTATCACCTATGTTAGACAGTTGTTGTCATCATATTGTGAAGCTCCCACACCTTCTCAGTGATTTCTCATGGGCAGCTCCTCACAGCACTGACTCCTCCTTCTTTACAGCACAACCAACTCCATCTCCCTCCTCATCCAGCTAACCCACTCTTTTGTAGCACTTGTCTTCTTATTGGACACAGCTGTGGCCTGTTAAGGGCAGGCCTGTTCCTAATCTTTGGTGATTAGTGCAGCTGCAACTCCTC
>JAXCLO010000273.1:56974815-56997122 GCA_035583995.1 Arremon aurantiirostris
GAAAAATGAAAACAATAATTATCTGATTTGCTTCTCCTGTGTTTTGCTGCTTTGGAATGTGGTTTGGAGATTGTTTATCCAACTGGTGAATGTTTGTTGGTTTCGTGTGATTGTTATTCATTAATGACCAATCACAGCCAGCTGTGTTGGACTCTGGAGAGTCACAGGTTTTTCCTTATCATCTTGTTAAGCCTTCTGTAAGTATCTTTCCCTATTCTTTAGTATAGTTTAGTATAGCAATATAATAAAAAAATAAAATAAAGAAAAAATAAAATAAAGAAAAAAATAATATTAAAATAAAATAAAAAATAAAATAAAACAAAGAAAATAAAGAAAAATATTAAAATAAAATAAAAAATAAAATAAAGAAAATACAGAAAAATTAATAATAAAATAAAAAAAGAAAATAAAGAAAATAAAGAAAAATTAATAATAAAATAAAATAAATAATATAAAATTAAAAATCATTAAATAAAATAAATAATGAAATAAAAATAAAATAAAAATTGAATAATAAAATATTAAAACATAAATAATAAAATAAAAATAATTAAATAATAATAATAAAATAAAATAAATTTTATTTTATTATGTAAAATTAATATAATATAATATCATATCCTTCTGAGAACATAGATTCCTTCCTGCCGCGAGAAACCCCAGAAAACACCACAAAAGGGGAGCTCTGGGGGACAGCAAAGAGGGGCCAGGCTGCTGTGCCTGCTGGTGTGGAGGTGGCAGCAATCCAGCAGCAGCAAAGCTGAGAGGAGAAGCTGTCATGCTCATTTATATATGAAAGTGATCTAGAGAATGATCAGCTAAATTATTTAAATGTCCCATTACTATTAAATTACTGGGCATTCATTGTAAGAACAGTCATAATACAGTAACTAATTTGGTATTAATGTGAATGTCAGCATTTCATTGCAGTTATTTTGTACTTCATCATCAGATAATTTACCAATAAATTAATTGCCTTAATTGCTTCCTGCAAACTCGGGAGAACTACATATGACATGACTTTTAGAAAAGTCTTGATGCTCATTCCCCCACCCTCTAATTTTAACCACACCAAGCAGGAACCCCTCTTTGGAACACCTGGGAATTTCCTGCCCTGTGGATTTTAATGTGCTTTAAATGCAGCCCCCAAGGCCATGCTTGGAGTAGGACAGGACACAGGGAATGGCTCCCACTGCCAGGGGGCAGGGAGAGGTGGGATATTGGGAAGGAATTGTTCCCTGGGAGGGTGGGGAGACCCTGGAATGGAATTCCCAGGGCAGCTGTGGCTGCCCCACCTCTGGAAGAGTCTAAGGCCAGGTTGGGCTTGGAACACCCTGGGACAATGGAAGGTGTCCCCGCCCATGGAAAGGGCTGGAAATAAAAGAGCCTGAGCTACTCTGCCTCCTCTCCTCACCTGTGCCAGCCCAGAGATGGGATCATTGGGATTGCCCCTGCCTTCCTGACAGCCACAGCCCTGAGATTTTGTTACTAGAATATTTTCTGAACAATCCCTTCACCAAGATTTTCCTCCTGAGAAGCTGAGAAGCCTCAGAAAAGAAACATAAACAACAATTATCTGATTGCTTGGAATGTAGTCTAGAAGTTACTTAGCAGAAGTTACTTACCAACAGGTACATCTTTGATTGGTTCCATGTGAATTGTTTTTACTTAATGATCAATCACAGTCCAGCTGTGTCATACTCTGTGGTCAGTCACAAGTTTTTGTTATTCATTCCTTTCCAGCCTTCTGATGTCTCCTTTCTCTTTCTTTAGTATATAATTTATTTTAATACAATATCATAATATAATAAATCAACCTCCTGAGAACTTGGACTCAAATTCTCATCTCTCACCTCATCCTAGGGACCCTCACAAACACCACAACAGGGATTCACCAGCAGCACTGAAACTCTGTTCTAACAGAGCTGCCACCCTCCTTCCCCCAGGAGCTCACAAAAAGTTTTCTGCCGTTTTCTTCTCCAGGAGATGAGGGGGAAAGACTGCACTGGGAGCACAGTGGGGAAGGACAGCTCCTTCCCCTGTTTCTGGCTGTAAATGTTTGAAATGAGTGGTCGGGGCTCTTCTGCAGAGTGCAGCAGGCTCAGAGCTCCAGCTCCACCAGGGATGGATCAAAGGGACTGCAAAGCACTAAATCTTCATTGATGCTGATTTCCTTGTTTCTGCAGCACGCCAGGCTGGCAGCTCCAGGTGGGAACAAGCAGGGAACACATCCCAGCCTGCCTGAGCCCAGGCTTACAGCACCCATGGCAGCCCAGGATTGAAGCTGCCATCAGAATTTAAAAACAAGCCGAGGTTTCTCAGCAAAACCCCCCAAATCCGGTAACACAAAGTGAAGCTGACTGTTCTATTAACTCCCATCCTGCATCAGCAATTTTCTAAAGTGTGGAAACATTATAATTGACTTTTCTGCTAGTAGCAAAATGTCATTTTTCCTTAATACTCCCCAAGTCAGTAACGCATTTCAAAAGCCTCCGATGCCACTACCACAACAGGACTTACAAATTAGCACATTTTTAGCTTTTCATTAAACACAATGCCCCCTCAAAAAAAAAAAAAAAAAGAAAGGGAAAAGTCTTCTGGTATTAGGGTTTCTCTCCTCATTATTGAAAGTACTGCGACTTTGGAACTTCTGGCAGCAAATTATAATGCACTCAGCCTGGGGCCATTGTAAATCAGGGCTTCAAAAAAGGTGTCATGTAGTCGGGCCCTCTTCAAGCACTGAAAATATCAGAGTCTATTTGAAAACACCGTCTGTAGTCTCTCACTAGCCTTGCAAATCAGCACAGCACTGGGTAGAGCTGCCTTTTATTTTTTTTTTTTAATTTTTTTTTTTTTGCCTCGTGGCATCAAGCCATTTCTATTCCGACCAGAAAAAGAGGATTATTTCGTGCTGGGATTTCAAATTAAAAAAAAAATAAAGAACCTTACACCTAAGATAACAAGCTGCATAAAATCCCCAAATAGTTTGGGGCTCTTGTTGGGGTTTGGACAGTGCCTGTGGGGCTGTCACAGCCCTGGGCTGAAATCACTTTTTTGGTATAGTAGGGAAAGCCCCAGGGGATATGCCAGCATGGAGAGACCCCCCATCCCACCCCAAACCCCCCAGAGCAGGTGCCACCCTGGGGCAGGGCACTGCCAGGCTCTGCACCCACCTGCCCAACAGCCTGAAAGCCAAAGGAGGGAAATGCCAACCCCAAATCCTTCCCAGCTTTCCCCAATCCTCTGGAAAATTACTTATCCCACCCCTAACCTCCTCTGAGCATCCCCAAACAAACCCACTCAGCTTCCTAAGGCTGGAATCTCTTCTCCTGACAAGTGTGAAGCTTCAAGTTGCTCCAATTAGCAAGAAGATCATCATTAATGACACAACTAAAGCAAAGGGGGAGAGAAACCCAAAATAAAGCTGTTCCCTTCCCAGGAGGGTGTGGGATTTTCTGAGACCCCTGTGGAAGGGAAGAATGATGACTCTGACTCCATGTTCTTAGAAGGCTGATTTATTATTTTATGATATTATATTAAAGAATGTTATACTAAAACTATACTAATGAATACAGAAAGGATACAGACAGAAGGCTAGAAAGATAATAATGAAAAACTCATGACACTTGCCAGTGTCCTGACACAGCTGGCTGTGATTGGTCATTAAGTCAAAACAATTCACATGGAACCAATCAAACAATGACTTGTTGGATAAACAATCTCCAACCATGTTCCAAAGCAGCAAAACACAGGAGAAGCAAATGGGATAATATTGTTTTCATTTTTCTTTGAGGCGTCTCAGCTTCCCAGGAGAAGGATCCTGGGCAAAGAGGATTTTTCAGAAAATATGACAGTGACAGGAGGGCAGCTCCAAAGCAGCATTCCCTAACAGCCTTTCCTAGTTTCCTTGCTTTAGGACTGACCCTAAATCAGTTTTCCCAACCAGGAAAAGGCAACCAGGAATGATGGAAACGTGGGAAGGGGGGAAGGCACCCACAGCAGCACAAAACAAGGAATGGAGCAAGGAGAGCCTGGAGAAGACAGCCAGGTTCAGAAACATGGAAAAACACTCAAGGAACTCCCCTTGTCCTGGAACTCATCTTCTGCATGGAGAGAGCTGGGCTGTGGTTGAAAAGGATTTCCAGTGCTGCTTCAGCCACCAGAAACCAACAAAAACCAAGGAATTCTGGCTCCAAGGCTGTTATCCTCTCCCTCAGGGTGGTGGGAAGGTCGCTGGTGTGGGCACACCTGGCCCCAAAACCTCACAGGGTGTTTTCTGACCCAACCAGGACCCTAAAGCAGGTCCTGCCCTGAGCCACCATTCCATTTTATGGAATGGCTCAGTGGATCACGAGCAAATGGGAAACCCGAATCACCTGCTGCCCCCACAGACCAGACATTCCCACATTCCCACCCCAGGCACAGCACTGTCTGTGGGATTCTGGGGAGCAAGGAGAAGCCACCGTGCCTGACCTCCCACGGAGGGGGATGTTGGTTTTCTGAGTCAAAATAACTCAAGTTCGAACTCCAGGAATCAAAAAACACACACAAAAATAAATCAAAAATCCCAAACCAAACAAACAAACAAAAAAACCCAAAAAAACCACAAGAACAACCAAAAAGAAAACAAAAAACCCGCAAAAAACCAACACAAAAAAAACTAAAACAAAACAAACAAAACCAAACAAAACCCAAAAAAACCACAAAAAAACTGACACAAAATAAACACCCCAAAACAAAAAAAAACCCACAAAAATAATGACACACAAAAAAAACTCCAAACAAAAAACCAAACAAAAAAAAAAACAAAAACAAATTAAAAAAAAAAAAAAAACAGAGGGGAAAGAGAATGGGGTGAAATGACGAAAAAATCCACCAAGAAATTCTGTTTGGACATCAGCTGGTAGGACTGGCCTGGGCATGGAGGGCTCTAAGCCCCAGTGAAGGTTTGAGGAGAGGTCAAGGCCTGGGTACAGCCCTGGGCTCTCTTTGGCAATAACTGGAGCAGTGAAAGGGTTGGGGGATCAGCAGGAGATGGGAATGGTGCCAACGAGCCATTGGCACCTCTCAGCACAAAGTTTGGGAAGTGACACCCGTAATTACCCTAATTACTCCCATCTCCATCCCAAATGCCACCACTCCTTCCCAAAAAGCTTCTCAGGGAGGGAGGGGATGCTGGGCAGGGAGAAATAGGGCATGGGTTGGACTCGATGGTCTTGGAGGGCTCTTCCAACCTCGTTATTCTGTGATTCTGGGAAATGCTAACAGGCATCAGGCCCGCCTGGAATTTGGGGGTTTGGTGGGCTTGGAATAGAAGCCCCACACCACCTCCTCTCCCTGGGGGTGGTTTGGGACACACACACGTGGCCCCAAAACCTGCCCCATCCTCACTGGGTCATATCTGACCCTGAAGCAGGTCCTGCCCCTTTTCCCACTGTTCCATTTGATGTTTCCAACCCCATCCCTGCTCCCTCCAACTCCCCAGCCCTGGGACGTCACTGCCCTGCTGGTGACACCACATTGCAGCCATCAGGGACACCCCAAAGCCCTGCTCCCCCATACCCACAGTGGGGTCAGCTCAGGGGTGGCACTGGGGACAATGTGCTGTGACACATGAGCCCAGGACCAGCTGCTCTGCACAGCACAGCACAGCCAAACCTGTAATTTGCAGCCCTTGCCCCACAGGTGATGGGAAGGAATGGGGGCAGAACCAGGTGTTTCCCTGCTGGAGCCCCAAGGAGAGGTGGGAGCCCTGATGAACCTGACCAAGGCCCCACTAATTAACCCTGACAGCCCAGCTCTGGTGGTGTGTCCAGTGGGAAGGGATAAATCAATCCCCCAGAAATGGGCGTGGGATGGATGGCTGGGTTTGTTCTCCTGCACCCCAGAGGGCAAGCAATTATCCCAGGAACTTTCTGTTGAGGGAGTGCTTGGGAAACACATCCCCCAGCCCATAAATAACCCCCACAGCTGCCTGGCACTTCCAGGTGTCAAACTCTAATTGTGCTCAGGGGTGACATGCAGCCAAGGGAAGGGCTTGTTGGAGCTCGTGGTGGCCTTGCACCTCCCACAGCCATGGCAGTGCTGGAATTCCCTTGGGTTTTGTGTTGCTGAAATGGGATTAAAGAGGTACTAAAGAGTCTCTTTTTCTCCCAGCTCCACGCTCAAAGAAGTCAGGATTCCTCAGCTCTGCTTCTCAAGGTTGTTTATTTTCTCTTATCTCTAAAATTCTTTCTCTGACCTGCTGAGGTCTGTCCAGCAGGTTGGGTTGTGGCACAGTGACCACCTTTGGGGTGGTGTTGGCTTTTTATACCAAAAATGACGCGTACTTTATTTACAATAATTTTCCAATACCTACGTTAGACAATCTGTCTCTACTCTAAACCAATCCAGAAGTGTCACCATCCCAGTAGAAGATGGAGGACAAGAAGAAGGAGAAGGAGAAGAAGGACAGGACATGCCCAGATTCCTCCATCTTGCCTCTTGAACCCCCATTCTAAATCCCCAAAATTCTACATTTTCACCCTGTGACAAATTCACTATCATTCTACTCAAACTCTTGTGGCTTGTAAATCTTCACACAAAGTTGGTAATTTTTTCCATGGGCTGAAATGGAAGGCACAGGTGTTTTTGACTCTGTGCCAAGGTCTCTGCCTCCTGGCAGGGGTTTGAGCCATCCAGGATAGACAGAGGAATGTCCTGGGTTCTGACAGGAATGTGCTGCTCAGCCACCTTTCCCAAAGCCTTTCCCGGCTCCTTTCCTAACGCCTTTCCCATCCCAATGCCTTTCCCAATGCCTTTCCCGCCTGGCGGATTTACGCGCGTCGGCTCTGCCCTGCCGTGCTGCTCTGCGCTGTTAACCTTCATTAAGATGTTTTAATAATTGAATAAACGATGTGCCAGACATGCATTTTAACCTCAGAGTGTAACGAAACAGAGGACAAGATATGAACTGCAGCCCTGGAACAAATATCACCATAAATGCCACTAAGTAGGTATCACACAAAAACACCTGCCCTTGACATTAAAAAACACGCTCAGCCACTTTGGGAGGGGAATACAATACATGATACATTGCATCTTATCTGCATCTCAGTGCTATTAAATGAGCATGGTTAATGCTTTAATAATCTGCCAGAGAACACTGTGGGCTCTACATCTGAGCTAAACCCATAAAAGAGGAAACTCTCTCATCTGTTGCCTTGAGCAAGATGAAATACCATGGGCCTCCCTTGTCAGAGAGGGGGCTTTTTTGTGCAATGACACAGAGAGGGTTCAGGAGGAGTTCTGTCATTGGCAGTACTTCAAAGAGTGACATCAAATTAGGGCAGGAGGACAAACTCACAGAGATGCTTATTTGTCCCCGTGGAGGGGGGATAAGGGATCCCGTGGGAAGTGAGGACGTGTGTAAGAAATGAGGGATGGACAAAGGGCCTTTCCCAGGGTCTTGCACTGTAGATCTGCCTGTTGCTGAGCAGGTGGCCATCTCCCAAATCCCTGTTTGCACCTGGTGGCCACAGGTGGGTCTGTAACCCATAAATGTGTCTATCTATGTAAACCCTTTAAAAATCTTTGGCTTCTACAGCTACAGGACGCAGCATGATCCCTTTCTGATCCACCCTGTAAAAAAATACTTCCTTGAGGTTTTACATCCTCCTGGACACTGATGGGCATTAGGGAGGCTTTTGTTGCCTTGCTGTACTCCACACCCTGCATGATTTCACAGATCTCCTTCACACCCCTCTCCCAAGACTTCCCAGTGTTCCAGTTTCTGACAGATCTTATCCTTTTTATCAGTAAGACTGGATTCACCAGAAGCATTCAGAGCCTCCTTGCTTGGCCAGCTCCAAACATAGAGAAGGTTGGGCAAAAAAAACCCACTTTGGGACAGGGAGGGTTTCTCTGGATGTACACAGTGACCAGCAGGACGAGGACATTCAGCTTGCCGAAACTCACAGGCCAGGTTGGAGATTAGTTTTCCAGCTTTTAATTTATCTGTCTCACCCAGGAGTTCGCTGTTTTCCCGCCTTTAAATAAATATTTTTTTCTTGTGCTTATAATTTTTTGGGTAGTAATAAAACAGCTTCAAAGATCAAAAGCTCTTGGGGGGTCTTTCGGCACCTTCAAGGAATTTAAAAAAATGAGCTGGGTTAGAGGGGGCAGCCCTGCTTCCAAGCAGACTTGCAGGCACACATGTTTCCAAGTGATGGTTTCATTTTGAAAGGAAGCAAGGAAACCAACTTGAAAGTCAGTTTCTAATTTTCTAATTTTTCTTCTATGGGATAAAAAAAAAAAAATCTAATGAGTTTTTGTTGGAAGATTTGAGAAGGTAAAATCCAAAGTGCAGGTATGATTCTTTCCTCATTTGCATTTGCACCTGCTAGCAATCAAACTGGAATTTGCTGCGATCTAACACTTCCTGATCCCAGTCATTTTACTGTAAAAGGAATTCCAGATGTGGGAATTTCCAAGTAAATTTTTAACTAAATTTATAATTTCTAACTGAAATGACCCTTTATCTGGGTCCATTTCTGGGAACTATTTATGTTTATTTGCCCATTGCAAGGGCTACTGGTCCTGTGAAGGAAATCAGCAAAACTCAGCAGAAACCAGTTGCAAGATTGAGCTGTAGAGGAAAAAAAAGGAAAAAGAAAAATAACCACATCAGTGTCCCTTTGGGAAAAAGTGCTGGTGCCATTGAAATCCACATCAAAACTTCCAGTGAGTTTAATAAGGGCATGATTAGGCCCCATGCCTAGTTCTGCTGGCAAAGGAGAATTATCAGTAAAATGCTAAGGAGCCTCAGTGGAGCCTGATTTCAGCAAGAAATGAATATGCAAGGCTCCCCATTCTAGCTCTAATTTTGGGTACTGCGACATGTGATCCCAATCCAAGCTGAGAAGCAGAAATCTACAAGTACAAAAGCCATTACACTCCATGTTTAGAGAGTGGCTGGCGTGTCTGAGGCAGAGATTTCGATCAAGCTGCGCTTACCCAAAGGAGATTTCTCCATGTTACAAGCCCCAGCAGATTTTCTGCTGGGACAGAATCACTTTCTGAATAGTTTTTGGGCTACGTGGAAAGTCACACCCCACTCTGGTTTTTCTGTCACCAGCACACAGAACAGCCAGTCCCAGATCAGCTTTGCCTTCTACAGGATTCATTTTAGTGTGCTTAGGCTGAATTTTGTCCCTTTCCATAACATTCCTTCATTCATCCTTTAGGAACCTGGCCCCACACCCTCCAGGTTCTCCTGTGTGTCCAGGGGAGGGACAGCCAAGCTGGGCACGGGTGGCATCCCTGGTGGCCCTGGTGGATGCTGCAGGAGGTGAAACATGAACTGAAGGATGTCAGAAGATGGAAGAGAGCTGCTGTTCCCAGCCACATCTCCTGGGACCCTTTCACTGGAGACCCACCCAGGCAGGAGAGCAGCCCCTGTTTATCTCTGAGAGAGTCTCCAGCACCATGGGGGGTGAAATAAGGAAAACAAACCACTCATTCAACCTGTCTGCAGGGAAGTTGAATGTGAAATTTAGATTAAACAAACCATGCAATGAAACATCCTGGATTCCCATTAACAGAAATCATAGCTGCAATCAGGAAAGATGAAGTGCAAGGTCACATTTCCCCTTCTGGCATTGTCCCTCTCTCATACCCACCCTCAGACACTTCACAGATCCACAAACACACAGCCTTTCTCCTCCTGCCACTCTCCCCTGTGCATTTATAAGGAGGATGTTCTCTGCAAGGGGTGACCCACCACACCACGGCTGTGCCAGGGCCAATGACACAGAACAGTCCACTTGCTTTGGGATTGGCAGGGCTTTTAAAAATGATCCACAACTGACTATTTTATAACAGATTTAAAAGTTAAACTCCAGGTGAGAACAGGTCCTTCACAATGGCAGCCGTTTCTGCAAGCCACTGACCCCCTGAGCATCCTCACCACCTTTCACATGCCCCAACTGTACCTCCTTCATCCCATCCCTCTGTTGGACCAGACTTCACCTCCCAAAAAGCTTTGTGTGCCTCAGCCTAATTGTTTTATCAGAGCAAAGCTTGAATTACACTTTTAAAGCAGAGAAGACTCAGCAGAAGAGAGATTAAAGCGCAGGGGCTGCAGTTCTGCCTCCCTACCAATGTCCCCATGGTGCCAGAAGCATCCCGTGGTCTCAGCCTTGCAGGATGTCCCAGATCCTGCTGTGCCTGGCCCCACCTGGACAGCAAAGAGCCGCCCACACCGTGCTGGGAACAGGCTGAATTAACAAACACCATCTGCCACTGCTGCTGTCAAGCAGAAAGTGCTCACCACACTGCAAACAGCGATGGAGACGCGAAACGTCGGGAGGGTCAGCGAGACGATGCTGTGTTCACAGCTCTAATCTCATTACCTCTACACCAGGTGGCTTAAAAGCTTTTGTTGGGGTGGGAGACCTGCAATTCTCCATAAATGAGTCTTTCCAGTGGAGCAGATTTTCTGTGTTTAACTTCTTGCCCTGCGATTCCTGGTGAAGGTCATTGGCTTTATACCATGGTGGTTTTAGGGAGAAAATCTGAGTGAAGCTGATTTAGTCAAATCTGTGAATGAGCTGGGGACCAAAACAGCTTATTTAGCCATGGCAAAAATTAATAAAATCGTACACTTCCACAAAGGAATGGAAAGGTTCAAATGACACCCTCATCTGTCATTCCTAATTTCCAAGCATTTGGAGAAACTGCAACCCCGGCTTGCTCAAATACAGCAGGTGCAGGGCTTAGATGGATGAGGTGAGACTGCAAGAGCAGCCCAGACATCAAGTAACCAATCAGCCCTTTCTCCCCCAAAAAGAAAGGAACACATCCTTCAAAGGCAAAGGATTCCCAGACAAATCATCAATGAGCAGCAACTTTTATTGAAGATTGTTTATCTGGAGCCCAAATTCCCAACCAGAGTCAGATAACTCACACCTGCAGAAAAACAACGAAAAAACACTCCTTTAAAATTACAGAATCATTAAGGTTGGAAAAGGTCAGACCATTGAGTCCAACCATTAACCAACACTGCCAGATTTGTCACTAAACCATTACCAAACCAACCTAAGCACCATTTCTACAGCTTGTATGAGACAGAGACAGCAATTCCCCCACTTGCCCAGGCAACCTGTGCCAATGCTTGGCCACCCTTCCATTGGAGAAATGTAAAAATCCCAGAGAATCTTTTTGTTTTACAGGATGGCAAACCCACAAAGACACAGTCAGTGTCAAAGTGCAAACATGGCTGAAATTAGAAGGAACAAGGGTCTCCTGGTCACATGGATCCATGGTAGCGGGACCTTTGTAATTGTTCCTTGAGGTATTTCTGCTCACAGCCTCTCGCATGGCCATCGGTCTCCTTGCAAGAGCTGGGAAGCACAAAATGTTCATTCCTTTCCCACTGAGGCCACACATGGAGCATCTGGCTACATCCTATTTCCACTTCTATCCAACAGCCTCAAGAACACCCCCAACACAATCACAAACACGGTCAAAGCCTCCTTCTTAATCAGCTAATTCCCCATAACAATTTACATCTACTCCGGAACAGAAAGCCTCACCTCTTTCTGAGGATGAAAATTCATTATAAATTTCAAAATCCCTATCAGCCTAAAAATAGACTCCTACTCCCTTACCTCCTTCCCCATTGCACTGTTCCTATCATGATCTATCCCACAAACACCATCCCCTCTGCCCCTCGGGCTGCTGCTCCCATGGGCGTGAGGCACCTTGGGTGGAGCACTTTGTTCAGCTTTCAGCCACTTTGCTGGCTCTGCTCCTGCTCCCTTTAATGGACCCTTTACCCAGCTGAGATGTGGTATTCGGCCTGCCATGAATTCGCTTCTGCTGGTTTGGAATCAGAGCATTTAGTGGGGCTGTCCTTGGGCCCAGCTGGACTCTGCAGTGAAAACACCACAAACACCACAAGCGCATAAACACCATTCCCCCTGCCTGCCTTTCTAGGATGCCAAACTCAGAGGAGGAGGCAAGACCCAGTGTGGAAAGCAACTCCTTTTAACCATCCAATACTACATTTCTGAAGGCTTCAGTGGTGCTGTTCCACATCAGCAGCAGATCTGGGGTTACAGGAAGGTGGCTGTTTCCAGGGTACAAGGGCCCTTCTGCTTTCCAGCCAAAGAGCTGCATCTAGCAAAAACACTGCTGGTAAATCATGTGTTAGCAACTTATTCCTGATATAATCCAACCAGGCTTATTGTTGGCAGAACCAAGATTTCAGCAAGGCCCAATATGATTTTATCACAAGACCACACCTAATTTACTGCATGTAAAGTAACATTCAATATTCCTTTTTCCACAGCAGAAACTAAACAAACAGGCACGCCAAGCAAGAATTGAGATTTTTTTTTCCCCCGATTGCCTTCTGTGTCCCAGAGGCTGAGTTCTGCCTTTTGTTATGAATGAGTTGACTTTTCCCAGACTGTCAACTCGCAATCCTTTTTGATTCCACATCTTCCCTGAAAGCTCCCTGTGCAAAAGCTCTCCACCATTTCCTCAGGGAGCTCTTCCCAATATCAATATGCAAATGCTGAGATCACAAACCCCTTATTCAATCCACGTACTCCAGGAAAGACAATACAGAACACGAGCATCCCCTGCATCCTCATCTACAGTACCTGTCCTGCTACATTGGGGTCAGCCCCTTGTAGGAAAGGGCTATTTTGTTAATTGGCCTGCTTATAATCTGCTGGGATAATCCTTTTCTTGCTACGGAACTGTATCTGACCTCTCTCCAGCAAATCCGACATTGCAGCTTGGTAGGAAAGGCCACATATGGGTGCTTTTGTCACTCCACAAGAAGCATTGTGTTACAGAGATGATTTATTTTGTCCCAGATAACAAACAGACACCCCATTGCTGATATCTCTAACAACATGTTCACCCTCCTGTAAGCTACCAAGAAAACACTTGCAGATCATTGCTTCTGCATAAATCTCTTCATCTGGTAGCTCCATAAAGCTTTCTCCTAAAATGCCCCTGTGGCTCTTTAAAATGCTAATTAATCTGTAAATGGCTTTTTCCTTTTACATCAAACTACCACTTATACTTTCTTATTATTCTCCTATAAATAGTAGAAGCTCCCAACAGGTAAATGGAAAAGGTTTTTTAGGTTTGTTACCTAACAGGCATAAATGTCTCTCCCATCCCTTTTCCAGGCTGTATCTCAGAGGGTGGACACTGCTCCATGGGCAGACAAGCCCCAGGAGGCTGAGGAGCAGCCAGAGCCCTCAGGGTGCCAATTTCCATGTGGGTCAGGAGGGGTGTGAGCCCAGCACAGGGATTGCTGACCCCCCGATGCATGCAGATGTCTGTGACCATTTGGGATTGCTGTGACTCAGGGCAGGGTCCTCAGCCCGCTGATAGCATCACAGGTCAAGGAGGGAAATAATTCCTGATTGCTACAAGGTACTGCAACAAAAGCTGTCTCAGGGCTCCTGTTCCATTTTGGCATCTGTTCCACGCAGCATTACTCATCATCTACAGAGACCTCTTAGTCTATTAAGTGAGGAAGTGGAAGACTCAGTTTTTTCCAAACACTGGACCACGAGTGCAGCTTGAGGAATGAACACTCAGCCCAGCTCCCCTGTCCTCCTCCCCTCATGCCAAATACATTAACCCTGACAGAAAATATTTACCTGCATTAAATTTGCTGGGAACTGGGATCCCAGCCCTTAAAAGAGAAAAAGCCAAATATACATTAAACCATAATAGAGACAACTGTGTGTTCTGCAGCTTGGAGGCATGTAACATTCTCTCATTAAAACCTAAACATCAAATAAATTAATTGTATATGGCAACAATAGGAACTAAACATGGTCTGTGTTTTTAAGGCATCCTAATTGAAACCAGACCTGGGTTTGCACTTCCTTTGTGGTCCAGGTGGGCACTGGTCCTGTGATCATAATGAAGGTGCTACAAAGGCTTTTCCCAGCCCTGCAGCCCCTGTTCAAGATCACAGCAGCTTGCTGGGTTTGAGAGCTTTCTTCCTCTGGTTACACAATGCAGTGAGAGGAAGCAGGGGTTGTTATTGCTGCAGCCAGCTCGGGCTTTTGATAATATTAAACTGTTTAGGTTGGATCCGAAACCTGACTTTGTTGAGAACCATATGGTGCTTAAATGATGTTGTTGCCTTGCAAGTCTGCAGGGTGGAAAACAGGGCCAGATTCCACAGTATCTGCAAATTACCAAAGCTGTGAATTTAATGAAGAAGGGAGAAAGATTAAAGAAGTTCTGCCTTTGGTGGCAAAGGTATTTCACAGGAATATCCAAGGGGCGAGAAGAGGCTACTGCAGTAAATTACAGAGCGTGCTCAGGTGTGGATTTAATTAGGAGCAGTAAGAAAGAAGGATACTTCAATGAGCTCAGAGCCCACAAGCATTAGGCTGAGGCCTCACCTCTCACAGGCTAAAGGGAACATCATCACCATACATCTCCTTTAATAACTCTAATAATCACCATACCTTTCAAAACTTTATTTGGTCATGATAATGCTCAACAGTGACCACCTGCAAGGTTTTTAAGTTTCCATTTTATTATAATACAACATTTCCTACATCAGCCTTCTGTCCTTAATAGGTGACACTCCACCCAGAGAGTGCAGTGCACCAGAGGGATCTCAGTCAGGATCTGCGGGGCCACAAGATGCTCTCTCAAGTGTGCCTGCTATTTTCTGCCTCTTTGGCAGGGCTGTATGTAGGTGGTGAAGTGCCCCAGCATCCTTTAAGACGAAAAGTGTCACGTATGTGTTAAGTAATACTGTTAAATCAGGGAGGAAAATATGCACTCAGAGAGAGCCTGAAAGCATGCCACACTAGCAGGAATCACCAATCCAGGCTTCCTGACAAGCAACAAGAGCCATGGGATTAGTTTTCCCCAGTGTGCCCAGATAATCTATTATTTTTCTGCTACATCAAGGACTTTTATTTAAAAAAGAATTAGAAAACAATACAACAACAAACAAAAAACCACAAAGGGTTTTTTTTGAAAGGCTCTTTAAAAATTCTCCTTTAATTTATTCTATTCATCTCAGGAAAGGAAGAACTACTGGAAGAAATACCTTTGATGTAAGAAAGCCTCTCTGACAGACCCAGAGCTGGCAGATGAATCCATTGCCTTCTTTGCCTGGATGATGGAAAAAGCCCTCAGAAGGCTCTTACTAGAGGACAGAGATGAATTCCTATAATCCAAGGCTTCCAAGAGGTGCACAAAAATTGAAACTATTCAGATAATCTTATTGGCATCTACAGCCAACTCTGGCACTACAGCTGCTGAAAGCAGTGGCTCAAATGGGGTGCACCCATTCCTTCCTAAAAAGTGCCCCCATTGCTGGGGCAAGTCCCACCACAAAACCCCATGGAAAAGATCCACCTCAGCCCAGCCCTGGTGTTCTGCTCTGTCAGACAACAGTTTCAGTTCTCCAAGGGTGTTTACATGGTGTAAACAGCACCCAAGAAGCCCAAGGCATGGACACCCCACAGCCTCCACAATGTTCTACCACACCAGTTTGCTGTCCTTGCATTCAAAGTTGTGACTGACATTTAGGCTTGCTGCAGGTCAGGTTTAGTTTGTTTCCTTCCTTTTTGCAGCTGCTTTTGGTACCTGAAGACCATCTGGACCAAAAGGATCCTCCAGGTGTGATTGTCCCATCTGAACCAGCAAGGGACAAGTTACTGTGGACCAGGTGGGCACTTATCCTTTATTAACACCATCATCCCTTTCTGTTCCTGGCTTTGTTTCCCGCCATGCCCTCAGTCTCAACTCAGCTCCATGCCAAGCAAACCAGCCCATCTCATTGTTCTCTGCCCTTATGAGCTCCAGCCACCTCTTTTTCACACCAGACTTCCTAATATTTCAGGACTGTATTAACATCACAGGCATCACTTTTCCTGTTTCCATCCGAACAAGGGAACTGGGCCCTCTTGGTGGGAGCTCCCATGATCCTGCAGCCATGCTGTCCCATCCCAGCACTCTTCCTTCCCTCTACAGTCGCCCTCTGCTCCCCAGGAGATGCTCCAGGGCTTTGTGTCAGGGACAGCTCGTGCTGTCCCAGCTGTCACAAGCTCACTGACAACAAATTCGCCTCATTTCAAGGCCAACTCTTGAGGGACTTCCCCAGCAATTTCTTCCCACTTCCCCCAAAATTCACCTTTCAGCAAAATCCACTGGTTCTTCCTTTTAGACACTTCTATATCCCCTCACCTCCAGTTCTTGTATTATTCTTCCCCTGTCAGGTCACCTCACCATTTTTCACAAGGCACTGTTCACTTCACTGAATCCAGCTAGGAAATGCCACAGATCTAATCTACATCTAGAAAAATCCATTATTTTATCAAAGATATCAGGTTTATACATCACACCCTGTCTTTGCTAGACTCGGGCTGCATTCTCTCCAATTTTCTATTTAACTTCATGCTTTATTTTTCATTTCTATCCATGTAATTGGGGTCACAGCAGTGGGCTTCCATCTCTCCCTATTCACAGACCTGTCTTTCCTGTACCTTCAGTCGTCATCCACTTCCCCAGTTTGATGCACTGAAGGGCCACCATTGCTCCTGAATGTGCATTTTCCATGCTCTGGGCTGGAGATTTTCTGCCTTGTTTCTGTCCCCTTGCCACCAGCCCGAGTGCACTCAAGTCTGAAATTGGCTCCTCTCATGAATGTGGTAATTTTGGCACCCACAGCCTCATTATCACTCCCCTACCTGGTTTTGCCTTAAATATTCACTTCACTGCCTGGCTCACAACTGAGGCAAGGGATTTGATTTGCTTTCAGGCCACATTTAAGGTTATCTTTAATATCAGCCTCAATCTCATTACACAGAAAACTTTCCTCCCTTCAATTTAAGATATGGCTGTTGAACAGAACCATATTTCTTTAAATTTTCTCAATAAAAGTACTCTCTCACCTTGCTAGCAATGCCTGCTCATTTTTCCAGACATCGGCACATGTGCTGCTTCCCTGATGAGCCTCACCTCCAGGAAAAGGGCCAGGTAGTCTTTTTTTCTTGTAGACATCCAAAGGGACATCAACAGAGAATGGTTTCAATTTCCAGCTCTGTATCAAGAGCCTGAGTCAAACCACATCCAGCTAACCTTTGGGACACATTCCCTCCTTGTTGTAATCGCAGAACCACTGATTTCTATTTCCAATTTCTACTTCCAAATCAAATTTATAACGAGAAAGCCCCGAGGAGCCCCACGGTGAACAGCAGGTAATGAGTGAAAAAGACAAATAAAAGAGACACGATTCAAAATTACACTGTAGGGAAAGACCTGGGAGATCCCTCAAGCATCCAGAGCAGAGGTTGGCAGAGCCCATCTGTCTGCACCCCAGGCACCACCCTCGTAAAAGGCTGAGCTCCAAAAACACATGAGATCATTACAGGCAGCAACTGAGCCCTTCTGTGGTGCCTGTGCATGCTGTAAGGGGAAAAAAGTGCTTGTGTTAGCACTGGAGAGGTTTGCCAAGGAAAGAAACAACTGCTGGCAGCCTCAGCTCCCGAGCACGTCAAAGTGAGCCTTCAAGTCTTGTCAGAAAGACAAATTAATGCCCAGATGGGCTCAATGTGGTCCATCCCAATGAGTGGGGCTGTTTCTGATTGATACCAGTTAGGAGGATGGCCCTCTGCCTAGCTCGGGCATTCGGTTTTTGGGAACAAAACTGCTGCAGGATGAATAATCTGGAAAAGTCTCCTGCAGTTTCAAAGTTGTTGTATTTTTATTTCCAAACGTTTGATGAGGACACAATTTGCATGTTCTCCCCACCTCCATTTAGGGCATGGGAGCAGCAGGTTTTGTCACATGTGGGGCTGACACTTTGCTTTGGCATCTGCAGTGCTGCAGGACAGCTATTTTTTCCCTCTCGGGCATTCCCAGTCTGTTTTCCAGGTCCTTTAAAGTCAGATGGCCAGAGCTGTGTCTGACAGAGCACTGGGATGGAGCTGACACTCTCTCCCCCGCTAAATGCCAGCTGCCATGGGAGGGGGATGGAACCAGGTCATCTTTAAGGTTCCTTCCAATTCAAACCATTCTGAGATGCTGTGATCCTGTGATTCTGGCTTTGGTCAACCTCACTGGAAAAAAAAATTAATTTCACACCAAAACCCACAAAATGCTTCGTGCAGGAGAGGAACTCCCAGCAGAGCTTCCAACCCAGTTTCTCCAGACCACCCGGCTTCCCTGCCAGCTGAAGCATCCCCGATAGCGACAGCCAGGAGAGGTTTTATCCAGGAGAGTTTTTGTCGGCTTTTCCCCCTCCTTCCCCATTGTTCCTGAAGACTTGCAAACACTGCAGAAATTCCCGGCATTTCGGTCTGACCACAAACCTTCTCTAAAGAGACTCTCGCACAGTTTATTATGGATATAATGAATAATAATATATTCTTATGAATCCATTTTATGAAATTAATGTGAATCTGGCAGGAATTAAGTGAGAGCAACTCCTAATGGCAGTGCCCCCCCGACTGGTCAGTTCTTCCATTTCTCTGTGCATCACTCACAGAATAACCTGAGCTGTGAGGAATCCATGAGGTTCATTTGAAGTCCACCTCCTTGTCCCACACAGGAATAAACACTGACTTAGAGAAACTGCAGACAGTGTTTGATCAAAAGATCAGCGAGTCCAGACCTCGATTGGGATGGCAGGGGAAAGGCTGGTTCTCCAGGAAGCGACCTTCCCAAAGTCTTTACTGAGGATTTTACTCAGCTGAACATCTGGCAAATGTGGAACTTTCACTGGCTGATTTCATACAAAACAGCTTTTAAGTCTACAGAACAGAAAGTAGAGGGGAGTGAGCAGAATTAAATAGCAGCTATTAAAAGAAAAATAATATTGCCTTTCATGCCTCTTTTCCATTTTTCCTACCTCTTTTTTTCCTCCCTCATTGCTTTGGCAGGTGTATTTGATGTGCTAAATCCATCCCTGGTGGTATACACCAAACCAGCATTTATATGTCAGGAGAAGAGCAAATTTTGTCAGTAAACAGGGCACAATGATATCCATCTGTGCTCCTGAAATGCATCAGGTGAAGACCTGCTTAGAAAAGTGGATATAACCACCGAAATGAGACAGCCTACAAAGTATTTACCCTATGAAAAGCAGAATGCCTTCTCCAAATTACATTTCCTTTATGCAGTGAAAAGGCATCTTTGGTCTTCATGAAAAAGCAACACAAAAACAGTATCTCTGGAATCATTTTTAAGCAAAACACTCATTGCAGCTGGTTAGATGGCTAATCTACTGTGGTTTAGCCTCAGCTCAAAATTTACTCTAAGGCCCTGGCCTTTTTAATGCATGATAATATTCACATAAACATAGTTCTGCTTTTAATGGGCACCTGCGAGACTGATTTACCAAAAATAAGAGTTTGCATTAGGACTCAGCTGAGATGAATTCATATGGAAATAGTTTACCACATGTTAAAGGATTTGGCCAGGGAATATAAACAACAGCATGTGGATGAGGAAGAAGTCAAAGCATTAGGAATAAATTATGGGCTGCACAGTTGTAATGGCTATTCCACACCTCAGAAGATGCTCCTCACAGAATTTCCAATAACAAATGCATTTATAAAACATCTGATTGGTTAGAGTTGGTTAAAGGAATACTGTACTTACTGGAAAGTCTAATGTGAAACCAACACCAGGAGAAAAGGGATTTGTGTTATGAAATGCTGCAGATTTCACTGTGAAGGTGCTGAGGCCTGGCACAGGTTGCCAGAGAAGCTCTGGATGCTCCTCCCTGCAGTGCTCAAAGCCAGGCTGGACAGGGCTTGGAACAACTTGGTCTGGAGGAAGGTCCCTGCCCACGGCAGGGGAGTTGGAAATGGATGATCTTGAGGCTCCCTTCCAGCCCAAACCATTCTGTGATTCCATGAAGTGACATTAAAATACCCCACAGTGTTTCAGCTGGAACACTTCTCCTTCATTAGCCGAGTTTCAAATGGTAGCAAATCTATTTCTGTAGCACAAAGAATATTTCACCAGTAGGTGAAATATTCTTTGGTCCCATTTCCAAACCTCATCACGCACTGGGGCTCTGACAGCCTCAACTTCCAAACTACAACAGTCCCAGTGAAGGACTGGATCCTGCACACTGGATCCTGCTCGGTGCTCCCCTCCCTCCCACCACGCCGTTGGGTGGTTTGTTTCCCTTTCACTCCCTCAGCTCTCCCTCTCCTTGGGCCCCACCACCACACGGGCAATCTCACGGCTCTTGGCTTGCAGGGTGCTATTTCTGGAAGCTCCACCTTGCAGGGAGAGAGCCGTGGTGTGGAAGTTGTGATTCATACATTTCATGGGAGCAGAAGTGTGAGTGAGTTTGGGCAGGTGGCGGGGCGGCACGGCGAGCGTGAGGTGGCATGACAGATGCCAGCAGCCAGGAAAGTGTGCTCCAGAGGTGCAAGACATGAGGAGTTACAAGTTCCTGGGGAGCTGTATCCACTTACATCAGACTTGGGAAAATGGGCATCATGAGCATGCTGACATTCAATGTTTTGCCTGCCATTTTTGCAGCTTATGTCACAAGAAACTGCTGTGTCCCAGCTGTCTTCTGTGTCTGAAATGTCTCTTTTTCGCTTCTGTCTGTCTCCCAAATCCACCTTCACCACCTCTGTCACTCCTTCCCTCACCACTGCTCAGGCAGGACCAAGACATTACACCATTTCCCCTGCAGCTCTCCCCCTCTCCAGCCTCAGCCATCCCTCCTGCTGCCCCTCCAGACTGGGACTTTCTCCTCTCCCTCTCTCCTACACAGTCGCCTTCTAGAATGCAGCTCCTTCCCAAGCTCTGTTTCTTCCTTTCCCTCCAAATCCAGTCATTTTTAACCAATTTATTGTAAAGATGCTTAATTAGGCAGTCACAGCCCAAATAGCAGCAAGAAATGCTTCACAACGCTGCATGATCCAAGGCATTTCAATTACAAAATATTGTCTTACATGATAAACTCTTTAGCAGCCCTTGCCCAAAACTTGTATTGCAAATTGTTGAGGTTTGTAACAGATCACAGCTTCCACTAAAGCCAGAGCACAGCCAAGCCTCAGAAAGGTGTTGGCCCAACTCTGCAGCTGCTTTCCAAACCATCCATCTTCACCTCCTGCTTTGTGCTGCAAACACAGCTTTGAAACTTCTATTCCAAACGATTCTCAAAGGGCCCTGTTATTCTGAGGAACTAAATAAGGAGTCTAAATAGTCTTCTTATATGGTGGGAAGAATGGATGCTCCTCTGTGAGCCAGGGGAGAGAAAACAGCTCCTCTGAGAGCAGCAACACCCCAAGAAAGGCTCGTGAGTGCACAAGGAGAGGGCAGAATGGAAAGGGCAGCCTGAGAGGAATTCAGTGGCATGGTGAGTGATAATAAACCTACAAGAAAAACTTGGCAGAGGAGAGAGAACAGCACCAGCCCCAGAATTTGTGAGCCCTCTCTTAAAAAGTGGGGCAGCTGTTGTGGGCTGCATACAGACCTGTCATGTCCCACACAAACGGGGCAGTGGTGAGGGATGCTGAGAGCTGCTTGGTCCCTTCCTGCTGTGCCAGCAGCTTCCCAGCCTGTTCTGGGCACAGTGAAATGCAGTGCCCAGGGTCTCTAGGGCCAGGACAAGCCAGCTGAGCCCCATTTTCTGGTGGCACCCCATTAATCCCTGCCCTGCACACATACAGCCCATTCATCCCCGGCCGATCCCGGATAAACACTGCGTGGTGTGTGTGGTGCACTGCAGCACTTCAAGGATACTGGAATGCACTTTATCAGCACTTTTAAACACTGCAGCTTTATGAGGGGAGCCTGAAAATGTATTTACCATTCCAGACTGTGCACAGATGTGCTTTTAATATAACATCCTGATGGGGTTTTTTCTCTTCTCATGACCCCTTGCTGTCCAGGCAAGGGCACTTGCCTTTCCCCATGCCGCCAGATGCTCCAGGAATTCTTTCTGGAGCACCAACCACCAGAGATTTCCATGACTTGGGGCAGGTCCTTCACACCTTCTGATGATGTTCTTCCATGTCTGCAGGGAGGTTTGCTTCATGAGCCAGCTCTGTAAGCACCCTTAGCTGCCACACAGATGTTTCCTGACCCATCTCACCAGTGTTTACATCTCTCCAAGGAGATTCCTCCTGTGCACCAGCTGCCTTTGCAGAGCTGCTGAGTGCTCAGTGTGTGGCACAGCAGGCCATGCAGATTGCTGTGTCGCAGACATCTTTTATGAAAAATCCTTTCCTTAGGATTTTTTCCTCCTGAGAAGCTGAGAGGCCTCAGGAACAAACTGTAAACAATGGTTA
>JAXCLO010000273.1:57007509-57017605 GCA_035583995.1 Arremon aurantiirostris
ATAAATCAGCCTTCTGAAACATGGAGTCAGATCCTCATCTCTTCCCTCATCCTCAGACCCCTGTGAACACAGTCACACCCCACCATGAAATGAGGAATTAATGCTTCAGCCTGGCTCCTCCTGCCCTCCCCCATTGTACTTTCCATTTTCATCAGTAACACACACAGACATGTGCTAACACCCTGTTCTTTGGGGAGCTGGCCCGGATTTTCCAAAGTCTGTCCTCACACCACAGCATGTCAGAAACCACTGGCAGATGTGGGGAAGAGTGGGAGGCAAGGGAAAATTATTTTGAATTTCATCTGCCTTTGCATTTTTGTATTTGTTATAAGGGTGTACAAGCTGGGTTCAGACCCACTGACATACCACTTAAAGTGAGATTAAAAATATTTTAATTTTTAACAGCACTTGGTTCCACGAAGGCTCCCAACCCAGTCTTATAGCCCTGCTCCTGCATTGCCTTGGAAATCAGCTGGGACACAGGAGATCTTTGTTCTGGAGCTGTGTTTTGTCCCAAAGCTGGGCTGGAAAAACACACTATCTTCAAAGTGAGTAAATATTTTCTTGGAATGGGTACCACGGGAGCCTTCTCAGCCTTCCCTCCCCAAAGCAGACAGATGTGCATCCAGCTGCTTCAGTAGCTCACTACCAACCTCACAACAAGGCAGATTTCTGGCAGCTGCTGTTGAATGCTGAAGACAAGGCACCTTGAATACAGCCAAGAGACAGGGGAGCAGCACTCACACCCCGGAGACTGATCCCACCCTAAACGAGCCAGCCACGCATCAGGACCATGCCAGCTCCTGCCCAACAGGCTCTGTGTGCTGGAAGCAAAGCCTGCTGCAGCCCAGGCCCTGCCCTGGGGCAGCACGAGGGCGCAGACATTGCTCCCACCTGGAACAGCTCCTCGTCCCCACACACGCACCCAGCCCAGGCTTCCGCATGTGTCAGGCACAGCTTGATCATCTGGGCTCCCTGTGATGGGAACAAGGGCTTTTCATTACTGCGTCAGGACAGGAGTAATTTGCTTTGCATGCAGCTTTGGCTACATCAGGCCACACATGCAGAAGCTTGGGGTTTGCATTAGCACAACTCCACTGGCTTTTGCCAGACCAAAACAGATGTCCCCCATGTCTGTGGCAGGTTGAGTGCAAGTCAAGCCCCCAGAATAGCACAGATCTTTAGGAGTCAGGAGGACAAACGTTAATTCTTCCAGTCCATTTACCATGTGCTCTATTTTGGTGTGCAGCATCCTTCAGTGGAGAGGAAAAAAATGTTATATGCTGACATAGGCGTTCATTATAAATATTTCAAGTCCATCAGTCAATTCCCTTTCATCTCACCACTTAAGGGATATCTGTACAGGGGACCTCACTGAGAGCCTGATGTGAGGGTGGGACAGGCAGCGAGGAAACACCTGCAGGTGTCCATGCCTTAGTGCAATCCCTTTTTGGAGACTGCAGCATTTGCCATGTAAAAGTGCAATTGTTGAGAACCAACACAGTCTTCCCAAAGAGGAGGAACCCCCAAAAACAAGCAGTTCCAACCCAGAATATGCAGGTGGTATTTTGTCCTGGGCACAGGATGTCACTATAGGAAACGAAAGAACAAAAGCACACACTGCTGTTCTCAAGGTGAAGCACAAAGGAAGTTTACTTTCTGACTCCAACGTTTATAGTTTTCTGAGAGTGACAGTGGATTGGAAGGTGACAGTGCCACCTCTCCAATGACACTGGACAAACCAACAGTCTATCAGCTTTCTATTCTTCTATAAAGGAATGCAAAACAATGAGTTACTTACAGAAAGTGTGTGAGAAAGTTTGCTACAAGAATGTCAACATCAGAAGGTTTAGAAAATCTTAAAAAATCAGGGTGACAGCAGGCCACAGTTGCTATTGCACTGTCTGCACATTCCTCATGCCACAGCTGTAAATACCTGCCCAGAGAAGATGTGCATGGAAGTGTTCAAGGACAGGACAGGGCTTGGAGCAGCCTGGTCTTGTGGAAGTGTCCCTGCCCATGGCAAGGGGTTGGAAGCAGATGATCTTTGAGGTCCTTTGCACCCCAAACCATTCTGTGAATCAGTGACAGCACAATTTACAATTGTCCCACTACAGAGTTCTATTGTCCCTGCACAGGCACAGGGACATTTCTCTTGGTTGAAAGCTTCAGAGGGGTGCTTCTCCATTTCAGTTCCCCCTAAATTATCCACATGGGAGACCTGACCTCTGCAGGAATTTGCTCTCATGTCAGAAAGCCCATTAAGGCATTCCAGCCTTCCAAAAGCCAGCTCTGCCCTTGTGTCTGCAGCTGCCAGGACTGAGTGCACTGCCAAGCAACGCAGCAGGAAAATCAAACCCTGACACTCACATCAAGGAAAGGTGAAGTCTCCAGAAGCACAGACATCCCAAATCAATGGCAGCAGACCCCTGTGATGCACAGAACATTTCCTCCAGGCAGGCAACGAGTGAAAGATGGACATTTTCATTTCACAGCTCTATTCATCCCCTGCCTTAAGCCTCAGCTTCACAAATCACTGCACAGCAGTGGAGCAGAGCCCAGAAGCATCCCCTGAGCTGGGAGCAATAACGGGAATGAGGCATCCCTTTACATTGGCCTAAATCTCAGATCCTCACAGCCTGTGCTTGCTGCACACCAGGGGAATGAGCATGGCTGTGGCTCAGGAAATCCCATTTTTTTCCTCATGGGCCATTCACAGGCACAGTTTTCAAACTCACTGACTTTGCTGCACAAAGTCAAAGGAACCAGCCATGATCCAGCAGGTGCTGTCACCAGTGTCCTGCCTCCTACTGAAACAGCTGCTGCAGAGAACAGCTTAGACATTTAAGATTAGTTGGATAATGAATGATTAATAAATAGCTCACCTAATAAAGAAGATTATTCTTCACTTAGCAGCTGTTATCTGACCTCCCAAAAAGCTTGGTGATTTATAGCTGGTGTACCACTAAGTCAAATAAGTCCTCTCTCTCACATTTTATTGTTTCTATTTTAACCCCCCTCTGCACTGGCCTCAGGGATGGTGCCTGGCACCGTGGGCAGATATTGCCTTGCACCTGCAGTGATGCAGGAGGGTCACTGAGGCAGGACAGATCCCTGTGTGAGGCCAGGAGAGGCGCACACCACTCAGAAATGTCACTGTGCACAATCTACAGCCCTTCCTCACAATGAGCTTCTCTCTCCCACCATTCTCCTGACCCCACCAGAGCTCTCTCCCACTTTCTAGGAGCAAGGAAACCTCAGGAAGACAGCAGGCATTTCCCCGGCATTGCCAGCTGTGGCTTTCTCCATTGGTGTTTCTGACCACTCACAGTCCCAGATCTGTAAGATAAAGCCCCCGTTCCAAGCCCAAGTGACACCCTGGGCTGTTTGCTGCACTGCCAAGGGCTGGGAGCAGCACAAACACACCTCAAGAAGCCAGAGATCCCCTCCATCTTAGCCTTTTCACTCCTCTGAGCCCTCTGCCTGTCCTGGGAGCAGCAACCATCATCCTGGGAGAAAAGCTGCTTCTCCTTTGGGGTGTTGTGCCTTCCCTCCAAAGGGGTTTCTCACCAAACAGGAGGTGGCACACAAAGTTGGGTAATGCTGAACTTCTCTTTCTCTGGCCACAGGAGAGGATGTGAGCGAGCAGGAGCCCTGCTCTGAGCCTTCCCCAGGCCCACCCTGGTTGCAGTGAGGGCAGGGAGGGGTCTGGGCTGTAATGAGCATCTCCCAGTGAGACAAGGTACATCCATGCCACAGCCCTCCAGCTGAATAGCTGTGAATACAATCAGGGCTGGATTTCAGCCAAGGCCATGTTCAGCTGACAACAATTTACAATTAGGCACGAGGCATGGTTTTGTTTTAAGCTGTGAGGCTGCCTCCCCAGGGCTGCAGGGGATTTTCCATCAGTGGCATCATTTAAACCCTCGGATGTCACACAAGACCAGAGAAATGACGTTGGGTCACTCAATCCCTTTCTGGCTGTACAAACCACTGCCTCAGACACTACAGGACTCTCATGGACCCTGTTTTCTGACAGCACCTTTCTAGTCCATGTAACTAAACACCAGAAGAGCATTGACATCAAATGATATAAGCAATTCATCAAGCCCCTGACTTGCCAAGAGATTTTGGCTGTGGCACAGCCACATTTCAGTGCAGTCCTAATGCTGCCATGGTGGCTTTGGGCTCACCTGGGCTTTTGAGCCCAGCCTGGTGGGATTTCTGCATAGAAGAGAGCTTTGCACACCCAGAGCAACAGCCTGGTGGGATTTCTGCATAGAAGAGAGCTTTGCACACCCAGAGCAATAGCCTGGTGGGATTTCTGCATAGAAGAGAGCTTTGCATACCCAGAGCAACAGCCTGGTGGGATTTCTGCATAGAAGAGAGCTTTGCACACTCAGAGCAGCAGACCCAGGCTGGTCCAGTGGCCTTTCCTTGAGGGCTCTGGTTCTAATGGCAGGAGGAGAAAGGAGCCCCTACTGCTATGGGTGAGGGACAGGGCAGCACTAACAGGTCACAGGGATGGACCAGACACTGTCCCAGAGCTGCAGATGAGGGTTTACATCAAGGGGAGAAGAGGGAGGAGCAGGGTAATCCACCCAGCCCTGCTGGATCCAAAGCTTTTGTGTTTGCCCCGCTGAGCTATTAATTTTGGTTTGCAATCACAAGGGAGTCTGATCAAAAAAAACCCCACAAATAATCACCTGTTTTCTTCTGCAAACCCCACACCCCTCTGGAAACACAGACACAAGGGGTTACCCCAGCCACCAGCATCTGCTTTATCCACTGATGCCCTCCGCCCTGCAAATCTGCCAGCTCTGCTTCACTCCAGAGCCGTGTCCCAGGCACAGCCCTTCATCACCAGCTCCGGCATTTCAAACTGGGACCAGGCACACAGGGAGGGTGTCCTGGACTGGGGCATGTTCTCATCTCCCCTTCCTCAGCAAGCACCAGAGCCAGCAGAGGCCCCAGCTTGGCCCAGGGCCCAGCTGCAGACATGATGTAGTGAGCACGTATCTACCTAAAAGAGGTCACTCAAGTGCCTCCCACTTAATATTCAGAAGTTGTTTCTCTTTTCAGCCCAGGGTCTCTGGGGTGCTCCTGGCTCGCGGCACAGCAGAGCACATTCACATTTTTTTAGATGTGTATAAATGTTAAAAATAACCTGCCAGGTTTCTCTCAAGCAGGGATGAGATAAGGCTTCTGAATAGCCCATTGCAACTACACATCAACTTCCTATGATCCTCAGGGAAGAAAGGAAGGGTGGGAGAAAGATGGAAAGATATTTATGATGGAAAAAGTGATTAAATCAGCCATTTCCCTCCTAAGCACTTGGTACATTGCTGCGAGATCTCAGAGCTGAAGAGCTGAGTAACAGGAACCAGTCCATAAAAGACTCAAGGAAATTCCCATCACTGCTGAGCAAGGGAGGCTGCTCAGAAGAGGCAGAGCATTACCAGGATTTGTATCTCAGGAGATGGGACCAGATTAATGAAAAGGAGGGGGAAAGAAGATGTTCCTGCTGCTTAAACAGATGCCAGGAAAGGGCACAGTCGTGCTTCTACCTGTCCACCACTGCTGTCCATGCCAGAACTTTGGAAAGATGAGAGGGTGGATGAGACAGACACAAAACTGTAATGGGAGTCAGAGAAAGACACAGTGGCCTCGGGAAGGGGATGCCCAGGCTCCCCTCTCTGGGTCTGGGGGCAGTTTGGCTTTGCACACACCTGGGGGACAGAGCTTGGTGGCAGCCACTGCCAGACCCACCTTACTGAGCCTGCATTTTTGGGACCCACATTTTGATGTATTCTCTGGAAAACTGAGGAAGGGAATAGCTGTTGTCCTTCCTGCTACAAAGGGATTTCTGGAAGTCGAAGAGGGTCCAGGAGTTGGGTTTTCTGGTCAGACTGGGAATTGTTTTTTAGAGGACCACAGCTTCCACCATGTCCATGCCACTATTTGTCCAATAAATTTCACTGCCAGCTGGATCAGGCTTTAAGGAGGCAGGCAAAATCCTGGGTTCATTTCTGCCCTGGAAGCCTGACTCTGGGGTGATGTGATAACAGGGAGAAAGTGCAGGGCAATGCCAGAAACACTCGCACAAGAAACAGGAAGAGTGAAGAGGGTGCATTTCTGGGTATTGCCTCATGCTTGTTTCAGCACAGCGTGCTCCAGACCCTCTTTGCTCCCTCTTGCAAGCCCCCTGAGCACAGGGCTGGTGGCCAGGAGCGCATCCAGAGCAGCAGCAGCTGCTGTCAGCCTGATGGACCCAGCAGGGCATCAACCCCAGCCAAGCCCAGGCTGTGACAGAAATTCTCAGAGCAGGGGCCACTGCGGGACTGTCCAAGCATTTCAGAAGGTGGCCTTGGAGAAATAACCCCACAGACCCACCAGGCTGCAGAGCAGTCCAGTGCTTGTTTGTTTAATTGGGATTTATTCCTCTGCTGGCCAGGAGAAAGTTTAGAGGGTGTTTTCTTTGTATTGGCTGGGAAGATGAGAATTGGTGGAGGATTTTAAAAAAGAGAGGAAGTTTTGTGGCTTGGTTTGTCTAGGGCACTTTTTCTCCCCTTAGAATTTACTTTTCTTCGGTTTTGGTGAGATAAATCTCCCCTCATCCCGGAGAGGAGAGGAGAGGAGAGGAGAGGAGAGGAGAGATTGCCTGTGCCAAAAATATCTGCACACTGACCTGGGGACACACACAGACACACAGCTGCAGGATTTGGGCAGTTTTAGGCCAGGGGACTCCTCGTGGTAGGTCCTGCTGATGGGGCCAAGCACTTCCTGCTCTGCTGTCCCCTGTGCACTGGAGGGACTGTCTGGGACATTTTCTGTCCCCTCTCTGTTGGTACAGGTGTAAAAGTGAGAATAGAGCTGATTTCTGTGGGGCCGAATCAGGGACAGTCACAGCATCATCTCTCAGTGGCATCTCAAAAGCTGTGCCACCCTCTTTGCCCTCTGGTCTATCAGTGGCAAAAGGCACAGAGGGGACCTTGCAGCTCAGCACATTTCTATGGGCTGCTGGTGACCCACAGGGCCCTGCACACCTGCAGCACCCAGCTTTCCAAGCCTCCTCCTCCCTGTGCTAGGGACTGTGGTTTCAAGGTCAGAGAAAGTCAAATGCATCAAGGCCTATGGGACTGGTTACAATTTCTCCTACTCCTGGATTTCTGACTCTGCCTCTGTACTCACTTCTGTCTCAGCAGGGACCAGACTCTGGGGGTGTTAGGCTCTTCATCCCTTTGTGCTTTATCCTGCATCTCTTCCTGCCTCTCCAGCTGTCACCTCTATCTCATCTCTCATGTTCTTCAGCCACAATTACTGCCAGAGTCCCTGTTCTCCAGCTCCCACCCTAGATCTGCTCCAGTCCAGCTCCCAGACATGTTTTCCAGCGGCATCCTCCCCACCACTTTGAACAGCCAGCTCTGCTCTCCACTTTCAGGCGTTTCTCCCTTTGGCCTATGACTTGTATCTGCTCTTTTTTCCTCCCCAGTTTCTCCGTGCTCCCCAGGAGTGCCCTGTGAGCAGTGCCAGCTCCCTTCTGAGACTGCCCCTGGCCCAGATGCCCACACAGAAGCTGTGAATAAGGCCAGTCATGTGCTAAGGCCTCATTATTCCCTTACACTCCTCGCTCTGTCACCATCTGAGGGCTCTTGTCTTGAGCTGGGGCTGCTTGCTGGCACACAAACACCCTTTCATTTGGAGCAGCCCGTGACAGGGCCTCATCAGCATGAGGGGAATTGTGCATAAATAGCTCACAATGCACCTCATCCTGTGATCACTGCAGGGACACAATTAATGAACAAGCCCATGGTACATAAAGGTGCATTCAGGCTGTGAATATCACCAGCAGTTCAAAAAAATGGGTTGTTTTGTGTTATCTCAGAGACTGGTGGGATTTGCTTTCTCAGCAGTGCTGTTTGTGGCCTTCCAAATATCCACCAGCCTGCTATGAAGCCCTAGGTTGCTATTACAAAGGAAAATTTGGATTCAGCAAGAATTTTTACGGATATAGAGCAATGAAAGTTGGTTCAAAGAATCAGATGCAGAGAAAAAGATCAAGATACATCAACTGTTCCTCTTCCCATTTGTTTTCCCTGCCCTGTGGCCTTCTACAAAAGGAGGCAGAACAGACTGAAAGAGCTGCCTGAGCCACCATGCACAACAAGGCTTATCAGAGTCAGCATCAGTGCAAGCCCAAATTATTGCACATCCAAAAATATTTAACATTTTATTGTAGGGAGAGGGGTCAGCCTCCCATTGCTTGATGAACCCTCAAGTACATCCTGCCAGCAGCTGCAGAAGTGATTACAGCCCCACGCCCACCCCACGGGACCTCATTCCTTTTCCCAGAAATGGGGGAGAGGTCCCTGCTCATACCAGGCTCCTCTTGTAGGAATGGGGCTTGGTTTGTTTTTGTGTTCTACATGCAAACAAAGGGCTAAGACCTGAGCGTCCATCTGAAAAAAATGAATTGGAAGTAGTCAATGTGCATAAACTCCAGCAAAATTTCAGAAAAAGTTTGTTCTGTCTTTTCGTTAGTGTCTTTCCAGCTTTGTTTTTAATGGATTTTCTCCCAGTTTTAAAATCCCGTTCTCCAGGACAAAATGAAGGAGAAGGGAGCCCCAGTTTCATGAGTTGAAGTGGTGCATCAGGAGCATGTTACTTATCAGGTGCTGGAGACGTGCAACAAGAAGAAACAGGCTCTGGATAAAAAGGTTTTGAGGCTTGGGGAGGAATCTGTGAACCCCTTCTGTGGGATCTGGGACAGATAGCTTGGGAAAGCAGCGAGTGATGTGGGTGAGGTTCCTTCAGAGGTCCTCAGCCTGACAGAGAAGTGGCAGGTTTCCACAGAATGATAATTGCTGTCCTTTCCAGCCCCAGGGAGCTCTCAGGGCCCCTCAAGTGCTGTCTGCTGGCTCTGTGCCATGCCATAAGCACACACATCTCATTCACACACTCCCCGCTGCAAAGTTTCCACCCCTGTGCCATGCAAACACCTAAAGAGCAGGCTACGTGTGCAGGGAACTGACAGGTGACAGAAAATGCAGTGCCCAGAGGGGCCAGCGCCCCAATTCCTGTGCTCTGACTGCTCCAGGGCCCCAGCTCAAGGGCTGATCCTGCTGCCCTGAAGGGCAAGGACAGGCACTAATGGGGATTTGCTGACAAAATACAGCCTCAGCCAAAAACTGACAGCTGTCCCTCCTGCGAATGAAGGGCTGCTCCCCTCCTCAGACACATTTGTGGGTGGCAATCACAGACCATGGCTCTGCCAGGGGACAGCCCCAGGTGAGGAATTGCTGCAGGGAGGGCACTCCCCTGCAGACCAGGGAGCTCGGCACAGTCTGAACTCATCACCCCCTCACCACCACCCCAAAGAGCTCCTGAAGGGCAAAAGGGTCCTGAAGGGCAGAGGGGATCTTCTCTGAGCCCTGGTGTGCATCCACGTCTGATGGAGAGCAGGAACCTGTCCATTCTTCATCTTCTTTTCCTGCCTTGGTTAGGGTCAGGATTAAATGTGCAGAGATGGAATTTCTTGTTGGGCCTCAGATGTTTATTAGTTCTTCTCTATGTCACAGTCTCACAAACCCTGAGTTCTACAGCACTTCACACTAACAAGGTAAAAAATGGCCCCATATCTATCTCTACAAGGTCTTTTAAGGATAAACTGTCCAATTAAAAAATGACACCTAAATTATTATTATTTTTATTTTTAACCCAATGGCCAACCACCCCTGTTGGAACTCTGGACATCTTTTTGGCTGCCTTGGACAGCCAAGACCCCTGCCAGGGGGCTCAGAGACCCTGGCACAGAGCCCAAGATGCCCCAAACCATGGGTTTGGTTATAACCCATGGAGCAATTTACCAACTTTATATGAAGATCTGCAAGCTACAACAGTTTAAGTAGAATGACAGTGAATTTATCACAAGGTGAAAAAGTAGATTTTGGGGTTTTTGGTATAGGGGTTCAGGGGGGCAAGATGGAGGAATCTGGGCATGTCCAGCCTTTCTTCTTCTTCTTCTTCTTGGCCTCCATCTTCTGCTGTGATGTTGGCACTTACAGGTTGGTTTAGAGTAGAAGCTCACTGTCTAACA